>WYDE02212604.1:0-15555 GCA_009867175.2 Adela reaumurella
TTGGCTAAACCATATATTTTATTTGTAATATTTGTGCCATTATTTAAATGCGTTTTTTGGGTTGGAAAATTCCAATTCCACTTCTGTAGGCATCTTAAGTATAAGCCATTTGTAGATAGTCTGTCTAATAAATCAAAGGGCTTAGGAAATTTTAAAAGTAATTTCTATTAATTTAGAATTAGAAGAAATAAAAAATATAGCAACGGCCACAGTTATCTTATTTTTTCATTTTATTTGTTTTTTACTATATTTTTCAAGCCAGTGTTTTGCCTATGGTAGGTATATTTTAAATTTTCCTACAAAAATTCCCAAGTCCTTATTTGACATCCATCAATCCTTTATTAGACAGATGTTACAGGACAGTTTCTAATGTTAATATTTTACGATCTTATTCAGTCTTGTTGTGTCTAAAAGGAATCATTTTTGCTAATATTTTTTTTTTACTTGATATAAAATATAATAATTTTTATAGTAGGAACCAGCCTGTATACAGTTTCGCAGAATGCCTCAACCCTAAGTAATTGTATATCTGTGTGATTTTTATTAATCATTTTGATTTTGCAATAGTTTGGAACAGCTTACGAGTATGTGAGCATATTTATTTTGAAAGGAAAAGTTCTATAAAATTATAAAAGTTAGACTACTCTGAAAATATCGATACATTTGGATGGAGAACCGGGCTTTGCGTCTCAAAAGTTGTTAGGTTAGGTTTCGTACGTAGGTTTTATATGAGCTAAATAAAATATACATTGTGTTGATATTTTGTACCAAAAAAATGTGAAATGACTGAGTTGGTGTGAAGGACAGTTAGATCGTAGCTTTTTTTTTATTTTCTTCTTCTATTTTTATTTTGAACAAAAAAAATTATGGTTCATTTTATTTCCTGTCTGCAGAAGCAAAGGATGGGTAGTATTTCTTTAAGAAATATTAAGATTCGAAATTAGGGAAAAAATAATTTTGTCACAAATATTATTTCTGTTGTTTTTTACTTAATTACATTCTGTTCCGTTTTGGTGAAAGTAGGAATACTCACACTTAAGGCGAGTATGATAGCTAAAGGTTGAAAATGTACCCCAATATATATAGACCTAAGGGTTTGAAAACACTGAAAATTATAAAAAAATATATCTTTTTATCGGTTGCACTCTTTTTGTTGTAGGCATTGGTTTTATATATTTTTATATTGCTTGTATAATATTTTATTTATTTATTTACTTGAGATGTACGGAGTATAGTCTGCTGAGGTACAAGCAATATTCTGCTAATGCTTAGCAATGTGCCAAAATGTGTTTGCTAGATACAGACCTCTCCGATCACAACCTCAATCGAAAGTTACGATCGAACAGTCGCTTGAAAGTGGTTTTTGTCTATTTGATAGTTTTGAGTTTTCTTCGTGATGGCAACACTCGTTTAAAAGTGTTTTTTTATTGTCATTGTTAAATTGCTCGTCACTGCTTCAAAAATAAGTGTAGGTAAAAATTCATAGATTTTATTTTTTAAATATAAATTATATTTATTTATACATATTCCTTTAAAATTCGGCTCGACAAACACTCAGAAACACTAATAATGGCGATTTGTCTGAAATTAATGAAGTTTTGCACAGTTTCGTTACAGGAAACGAAACTGAGTAGAAAAATGAATGTTTGAAAAATGTTTTGTCTTTGTCCTCACTCAAAAATCACTTAAAGAAAAAAAAATTAAGTGTTTATGCGGTTTGCACAATAATATTCCATGCCATTCAGACAGTGAATTTTTCCAATCTCAACAAGATAGGATGACAATAACTGGCCATGCATGCACACAATCATTTTCAAAGCAGGTAACCTAGCGAAGTTAATTTGAGGCTGCTCAGATAAATAAATCAGGTGAGAAAACAGTATACACATTTATATTGTATATTTGTATTGTATGCTGTTCGTACACACAATGTATATACAATATATGTACAGATGTATTCTATATGTTTTTATGTAATGTGCTTGTATAGTTTGTAAATCAAAGCACCAGTGTACTTCCAAAGAACTCTTCAGCTTCGCTCGTTCATAAAATGTATATTTTTATTTTTTATTGTCGACTTCTGCAATCCGTCTGTAAGATTATAATCAGATTTGTTGAGTGATTCTGTACATTTGCTCGCTATAACCTTTTTACCCTGCCTGTGGAGTCCAGTAGACTCGCAGCAAGTGGGTTTGGGTGTGCTGTGAGGCGTGTTGAGTATTTACATTGGTAGTTATCAATCTCCTCCGTGACAGTTGGCATTTCTAGGTATTTGTGTATTTCACTGTTTTTGTGTACCCACAGGGCATTCAGGATAGTTCCCAGGATCTTGTTCTGGACTGTTTGGAGGGATTGTACGTTAGATTTACTGGTAGTTCCCCAAAACTGGACACCATAGGTCCAGACCGGTTTTAGCATTATATCATAATCAGCAATTTATTGGATAATGAGGTGGAAGATTGCCTGCCCAAAAGCCATTTGAGGTTATTTAATCTGATATTGAGTTGGGCTCTGTTTCTTTTTATGTGAGCATTCCAAATCTGGCATATGCCCAAGAACAACCCTAGGTACTTGATGCAATCTGTATGTGGTAGTTGGTCTTGGCCGAGCGTGACTGGGGTCAATCACCTTGTGGTGCAAAAGTTATGTGATGTAATTTTGATGCGCTGGCTTTGGTTCGCCATCTTGTGAGCCATTTATTAGTTTTGCCTAGTTGAAGTTGTAGTTGGTCAGATGCCTTATTTAGATCTTCATGGCAAGATAGGAAACCAGCATCGTCCGCAAATGTGTGGTAATAGTGTGATTGAGGTAAGTCCGAAGTAAATATATTGCAAGGCACTAGGTCTAATACAGACCCCTGAGGGAACCTTGCAGCACACTCGTGGAAGGTTAATAAAAATAAATAAATAGGTAATATAACAAAATAGGGCCATCAATAACCAGTTAAATCAATACTTGTTTTTATTGTAATATTTGTTAATTATTATTTTCATAGTACATCGTAATTATTTGTTGATATGGAGTATTGTAGTATAACGTTAATCATAAAAATTAAACTGGTTTGCCATCGCGAGGAAGTAGTATGTTAGCGCGGATGAATGTATTTAGCTTTTTGTATGAATATTTGTAACACTGTAGGGTTATTTCGATTTTTATATGAAAATAGCTATTAAGGTACATAGGCTTAATGAAAATGTTCTATTCTTGTGATTTTTTCAGTGTAATGAGAATTTCACGTTTTTTTTCTTTTAGTTTCTTAAAATTTTTATTTTTTTTAAAGTAAACTATTGATAGTTTTCTTTTGAAGTTCTCGAAATCAAAAATTGTAGTTTTGGACATCGTAGTTACTGCTTTAAATTTCGGAACAACCAATTATGATGATTATATGTATTGATTTGAAGCCAAGCTTTTCGACTGAATAATATTGTTTTAGTTCTGTAATTTTTTGTTCAAACGATACACTTTAGTTAGCTCTATGTAAATAGGAAAAGAATTGTCGCCTAAGTACGCCTCTTTATTTAATATTTTACTTTGTAACAATATTCAATAATATAATTTTTTTAATGTACATAGATATCGCAGTATGTAACATTATTTTGAAAAATATACCATTATTTAGACATGCGGAAATTGTTTTTTTTTTACCAAAATCCTACATCCAGCATTAGGACATTTATTCATCAAATTGGTTCATGATACATAAATTGGTTCAATGGACATAGATTAATTTATTCATTGAAATGGCTCATGGGGGTATCATTAGTTGGTTCATTGGACTAGCAGTTTTGGCAGGAAAAAGGACTGAGAAACATGGTTAAATGAGTAGCATGTTCATTTATATGCATATTATTTAATATCACAAAAATTATGTTAAAATTGAATTCTATTTCTTTATTCTCCATTACTCCTAATTACATAATGCACATGATATTATATGTTTGTACATAACGATTTATATTAGAGATGCCGCAAATAGTTGTTATGGCGTATAGTCGGTTGGCGATTAATCGCCATTCCCTATGGCGAATATTCTAATTATTTGCCGTTATTATTCGACAAAATAAAAAATACTATGAATTATACTTTAATCAAATAACAATAACATGCTTCCAGTGTTCTTGAGTAGTGATGCAACGAATACGAATACGGATATTCGTATTCGCCGAATAGTAGGCATTAACCGAATATTCGTTTTCGGCGAATACTACTACGAATAGTACGAATATTTAAAAACTAACAAATATTATGTTTGTTTGGAAAACGCGCGTCGTCGGCACGTAAAAATACGACGTGTGCATAGGGCCTTAACATGACAGAGAGGCCTTAAGACCGACAAGACCTCCAGAAGAACCTCAAACGTCGACAAGTAGAGGAATTTGGCAAGCATGTCAAGAAATAATTGAAGAGGCCGAAATGGAAGAGCCAATTTCAATATTTTCTGGTGAGTATGAAAAAAAGGTAGAAAAGTTATTACCTTTTAATAGTTAGGTACTCTTTGTCATCTACAATATCTACATAGTAAAAGTAAAATTTAATTTCAAAGTGTTTTTTTGCAGGGGATTCGGAAACTAAAAACGAGATTGATGCTTATCTAAAGCCCCCACATTTATCGCCGACTGCTGATCCAATGGGCTTTTGGCGAGAAGATGTCCATTTTCCAAGTCTAAAAAAACTCGCCCAAAAATATTTTTCACTGAAGCCATGTTCAGTCGCCTCGGAAAGACTTCTTTCGACGGCTGGGAACATCCAAACTGAAAAAAGAAATCGCCTTAAACCAGAAAATCTACAAATTTTGTTTTTTTTTTGTAAATTTGCCTATTGTGAATTTTAATTACTGGAAGAATAAAAATTCATCAAATAAATTAGTCTTTTATTACCATGGCGAGATATTCGTATTTGTATTCGCCGAATAGTAGGTTTGATATTCGTATTCGTATAAGTAGTATTCGTTGCATCACTAGTCTTGAGCCTAGCAATTTTTTAATTTTCAACCAAAATCTTAGGATTATTCTAAGAATTCTGAAAAAGCAATTCAATTATCCAGATTCTTATACCGATTATACATTTTGAAATGCTGGCAACCATTTTTTGGTAATAGGTTTTACGGATAATACCTTGCTTTGTTAACCCAACGTTTTTTTATTTATTTTTTTTTTCATTAAAAATTTACTTATATCAATTATTCGCCGATGTCGAGTAGTAGACGTTATTATTCACTATTCGACGAATATTAATAAAATTACGAGTAATGTCGAATATTGAATAACAGCGACTAATCGCGGCATCTCTAATTTATATTATACAATATATTACGAAATATACTATACGACGCATATATCAACACCAGATTCGCATAAGAATGAAAACGCCACTCAAGTCGGAGGTGAGTAATAAAAAGCATTTGTAAAAACAATAAAATAGATTTTCATTTATTGTGAGACGAAAAATACAACAATGGGACTTATAATCTAAAATGGTTAGTGGCAGACTGTCGTGTCAAAACAATAGATTGTATTGTGTCGTCGCGGCTAGTGCGGGCCTGCGCGCCCCGCCCCCCTTACCCGTGCCGGGGCGCGGGTTGGAGGGCGCAACGCGCGCTGAGCGCCCGCGACTACACGGAACATCATCGACTCTCAGATATCCCTAAACTTATGTCTTTCATCGGGAGAATAGTGGAACGCGACCGTTACCAGCGGAAAAGAAAACAATAAAATAATACCATGTTTAATACGACTATTTTAATTCCACAACTAATATTAACTTTAAACATGTGAATTTTTTTCAAAATGTAACTAATGTTAAAAAGGCTTTATCAATTCGAAAGCTAATACTTAATTATTACAAGATTGTTTTTTATAGAGTATAGTTATGCACTTTACGCCACATTTCCCATTCCTCCAAGATTATAGCGAAAACGTCGGAAGATTATTAATAGTATACAGCAAAATTGAAAATAATATTTTTGTGATAAAGGAAATTTGTCCCAATAACTACGAAGTGGCCTCGAGGCTCTGGTCGACCGCAGTTGCCTCGCTCAACTCTAAAAATAATCAAAAACGCGGCGTAAGCGGCGCGCGGGCGACCGAAGTGCGTGCGCGGACGAACGACGCGCGCGCCCACGCCCTCACGCGCGCCGCCGACGTGCGCGCGCGGTCATTGGCGTGCGCGCCCGCAATACCGCGCGCCACGCCACCGCCGTAACACCTAAAATCTCTACAATTTGTTAGAAATAAACGTAACAATTTCAAATATCCCTACTATGAAACTCCTATACAAAATTTTATCGAACGAACATTGCCGATTCACTATCTTTGTTATTTTACGACTAAAACAAATGGGCGGCGATCGTGTCGGTAGCCTGCACTACACGCGTCAGCGGCGCCAACTATCTGTTGCACGTCTACCGATACAACTTTACCTAGCTCTCGTGTACGCTCGTTATAAGTCGTCAAAGTCTCATTTCATCCTAAATAAATTAAATACTTTTATGTCTTATTAATACGATAGAGTTGTGAAATGCCGTTATGTCTCTATGTGGCCTACGATCGTCGAGTGACTGCGGAGTGCTTGCGAGTCGCCGCGCCCGCCGCGTCTCTCCCATCCCCCTCGCTCCCTCGACGTCCGACAGAGACGGCTCTAGTGTCGAGAGAGACGCGCGCCGCGCGACCCCCCACTCTCCACTTTGTTTAATAAACTTCAAGTATTTATAAGTACATTACATAATTGAATAATTAGTTTTTGTTTCATAAGAGACTAGCATTATAAATAAATAGTTTCAGCTATACAATTTTTTATTTCTATTCAAATCATGTTTTAAGAAGTCCGCGGGGCGGCACCGCTGCTGCTACTCCGAGATATGACTTAAAAGTATTACTTAGCTTTAGGGAAAGTGTAAACAAAATGATAATGAAATGTATAACAAACACCTTAACTAATGTTTATTTAATAATTTAATTCAATCAACATTGTACGCGCGCGCGTGTCGGCGTACACGGCACACATGTCATGGATGTCTCGTGGTCGTGGACGCGTACGACCGAATACGTACGGACGTGTACGTCGCTGCGCGTGCCCGTATAGTATCGTAGAACGTGTCTTTGACAAAAGCAATATAAAACATTTCATTCCGTGCGAGAGGTGACACTATGGCTTGCACAAAAGTGTCAGATTTTTTTTTTTTCAAAAAACATTCTCATTCGCTCGTCCTTGCACTTAATTCTAAAATTAATTACATACAATATTTTTTTATTTTGTTCAACAGACGCGTGCGGTACAACGCACGCGTTTATAAAATATTTTCAAAACAATCGAATAATTAAACACACTAGTTAACAATATAATTAACTTTACGATGATGGTAATGTGGGCACACGGGCGCGGGACCGTGCGCGGGCGGTCGGCCGTCCGTCGGTCCGTCGGTCGGCCCGTCCGCCCGCTCGCGCGCACGCAACTATCATACACGGGTTAGTAAGTACTGGCGATACTCCCGAGCACACGTCACTCAAAGTAAATACAAACCACGGCTCCCGCAACATGTTTAAAAATATGATTTTATACACAATCGTTTACAATTAGCATTATGTATAGTATATATAATATATATATAGAGCGATGGCAGCGAAATAATGTGAGAACCGTCCGTGTGGTGCGGCTCATTGGCCCCGCGGTGGGGCGAAGCCGGCCCGCCGCAACACCCGCCATAATACTGATTCCTTCCACTAAATATTACAAAGCGACGGTCGGCGGTCGAATGAAGCGGGCGGGTCGAATCGGCGGGCCGGCGCGCGCCCGCGCCTCCGGTTCTCCTTACACTAAACTACATTATTCACCTAAAAACAGTAGCACTCGCTTGTTTGTCGTTTACATCGACGTGATATGGCGGGCGTCGCGTCGCTCGCCTAGTCGCATTACACTACCGCGGGGGGTTGGGGGGGCGGGGCGGGGCGGACGTTAGACGGCCGTCTCGGTGTGGCTGTGGCTGGACAGTCGCTCCACGTCGATCTCGGGCACGGTGAGCTCGTCCGGGATGTTGTCCGCGTAGTCGATGGAGGAGGAGGTCTGCGACAGGCGCTTGGACAGCACCGTCTGCTTGCGCAGCGCCTCCGCCAGCGCCGCGTCTGCCAGCGAGCCGCGCGAGTCCAGACCTTGGCGGAATGCGTTCACCACGCGGATCTACGCATACGCACACGCGCACATTACCAATGCGCTCTCAACTCGCGCGTCACCGTCCGACCGTATCGTTCCCTCTATTCTGCTAATTGAGTGTTTTTAATAATAATGCCATATGCAAATTCTCAATATGCGTGGACTGTTCTCTACGATTCAAGACTTTCAAGAATTCAACAAGGAATGAAAGTTACTTTGAGAGAGCAAGTAGTATTATGTAGGGTCTCTAATTGTGTCTATTTATCTAGTCTAAAAGTACCTTTAATACCTCAGGGTTGGAGTATTTCTACGACAGGGTATTTGGTTATGAAAACGGTCCACGCGAGCAAACGAAACGGTCGAGCGTCGATATACAAGTTAGGGTCAAAAGTAACAACGACCAAAGCAACACCGAGCCATAAATTTTAGGCGAGAAGCGTTGACCTGTCAAACTTAACCAACCTGTCAAAATCAGCGGCGGTCAAACTTGACAGGTGCGTCCGGCGGCCGTGGGGACGGCCTCACTGAACTTTTCATTGAAAAAGTTGCACTAACAAGCGAGTCATCTCCATGCAGTGAGCACAACCACTACACACTGTGTGGAGGCACATCAAATGTACACAAATAATCCTCTGAGTTTTCTGAATACAGGCACATTGCCGCTCGCTCTAGCCTCTCCGAGTTATCTTTCCGCTATTTCAGTGCAGTCGTTTGTTAAAAAAAAAACATGCGATGCTGTTGCAAGGTGACTGTACGTCTAGAGATCTAGATCTCCTATTTCTGAATCGTAAAAAAAATTAAAAGCCTAGCCTATTATTTCCTTTTTTTTAATAAGTATACTTACGAAAAAATCATTTCTGGATAAGCAACTTGGGAATCCAAACGTTTACATGAAGGCAGCCATTATGGAATCCCAAATCCAATCTATTTTGCACTACGCGCTTAAACTCTACGACAGAAGCGACGGTTCTAACGCACCGAGATTTAAAATGAATTTTAAGTTTTCTATGTAAGCGAATTTCATCTACTATTTCAAAACCTGTCTACGAGATCCTATTTATGAAATGCTAGCCGAAAATATAGATGTTTAGTCCTAACAAGCGAATGAGATCCGCCGTCTCTTAGATGGTCGAGACTCGGGCGGGACCGACCTTCCTTTAAGAGACCAAAACTCTGATCTAGTGCACTGTGACTGCAAATGAAAAAAATACTATGCATGAAAAAATTTGGGTGAAATAAACAATGATAAAAGCTTGATTCTAGAAGAAACCTAATCTGAGCTAATAGTGTCTTCTAAATAAGTAATAAAAATGTTGTTTGGTCTAAATTTTTTGATGTAGTGAAAGATGGTGTTTACTGTCACTTTGATTTCTGATCTGTCAGTTTAATGTGGCTATGTTGAGGTGCCTTTCTATTCGAAGGCGGGTCTGAACTCTCCGGTTGCATCTAATGTAACTCTGAATCAGTTAATACTACAGTTCATTCAGAAATGTATGAGTTATACCGTCAGTAATTATAAATATATAAATAACACTCCACCGAGACATAAAAAATCCACTGAAAACAGAATGTATCCATTATCCTTGCAACACCAAACGGAAAACAGACTTGATGAGAAACATTATGACAAACATTTTCGATCTCAATAGGGAAAAAGGGCATGCAATAATGGTTAGGAAAACGCATGCATATGATTGAGGAGACGTATGTTCATGCAGTATGCCTGGCTGAGCTTCGTGCTTTTTAATATTTTTTAAAGAGTACTCTATTTGATTGTAAGTTTAGGTAGAAGAAACTTAATAGTGGTTCTAATTATTTTTTTTTTAAAGTGACAACTAAATAATTGAGGGGAAGTTCTGTCGCTCAGCTGGGCACGGACATACAGATGTATGAGGCAGAGAGAAGTCGAGGCAGGTAATGTAGACAGTATAAATACAATATAAAGTGATGAGGACAAAAACGGAGCGCGGTAACAACAACGGAACAGAACACAAGAGTCGCCGGTGCTTACAGCCTGGTCCGTGGATGTCTTGCTGTAGGGGACGGGGATCAAACGCTCTTGCAACTCTCCACCTATGACCTTCGTTGTGCAATTTTCATGGAAAAGAAAATAAAAAAACGATAACATGAAGAAACGAGAAGGCTAGTGTCGGCCGACACTAGACAGAGATAGAAGACACAACAACAGCACGGGCGACGGAGACGACGCGACGCTTTCTACCCGTCATCGTCATGCATATTACAATATTTTTATGCAACAATTATATATAGGGCAGAATGCTTCGCGTCGCCGGCCCGTCGCGAAGAAAGATTTCATAAAGACAGTAAGATATAAAGATCCTTTATGTATGATACAAGAAGATATATCAATGGACAGTCACTCGGAAGCAAGTGCTTCAAAGCAAATAGACAAATAAAGTACATATGAACGGGACTCTCGTAATGGCGGGGTACACTTCTGTAAAAAGCACATTCATGGAGAGTGCACTTACAACTATAAGGGGATACACGTATACTTAAGTCCTAAAGCCGCGGGAATGTAGTAACCTAAATCTGAAATAATTGGGGTGCAAATTTCCATAATCCTTAATACAAATATTCCTATCATTTGACAATGTTAAACTTTATTATTTTTTGAAAAAAAAAAAATAAATAAAATGTAGACACAAATAACTTTCAACGCTGTAATCTTTCATGTAGAAATATAATCTCGCTCGATAAAACTATTCAAAACATTCATGAATATACTGGCAACAATGCTTCCATGTAGTCAAGTGTATATGTATGTGGTCCAAAGCGACTGATATATCATGTACTATACTTGTCACTATATACGAGAACTGTGCATGCTCACTATATCTATTTAAAGCACACATATATATACGATTATAATGGGATATACAAAGTGGCTCACATACCAGATTTGTCTATCTCGGATTATATATCAGGGATAGGTTTGCTAGGTGCAAATAGATATTCATTCCTATCTCTGCGAAAATACCAGCGAGGTTTTATTTGTATACTAAATTAAATTCAATCTTATACACATTTAGTATTAATTAATACTTGAGTTGATATCAAAGGGAGCGCTGGTATTTTTACTTTTCAATATACGCTACGCTATTTTTATATATGTATATTCCGACCGTTTTCATATTATATGACGACTAATAACATCCATTCCAGTATTCCATTGTTGATACAAGTACTGTCCCATTTTGAGGTTATGAGGCTGTGATGGAATTAAACCTGCAAAAGGTATTTTGTGAATGCGTAGGTCCAGTGCATGAAGTTCAGTAGTCTAAACTGAGTAACTTTTGTTCTACATATTTTGGGAATTAGAAAATAAATTATCATCCATAAATAATACCTATATTCGAAGGTCATAACATAACCTCCAAATGCATTACGAATTATTTTCTTGAATTTCCAAATGTTCTAGAACAAAAGTTTTTGGCTACAGAAGAGCCTAATGCAAAGGCCTACTTTTTTATTACCAAATCACCTAGTAAGTATACATCCATAATACAAAAAAAAGTCATTACAATTTCATAGCTTTCATAAGTTTTTTTTTTCCATACTGTCGAAAGCACCAAGTTTTCCCTATATATACAAAATACATTTCTACAACCTGTCATGTACAAGAATGGATGCGACTCTGTCCATATAACGAAACGGTCAGTCATAGTTACAGTTCATAGTATAGTTATTTTTATATGTACATTGATCGGCACTAGTATTTAAGGTAAAAAGCGCAAATTAAGAGCATGACCAAGCATATCTATCGCACTATCCTGCACTAGTTCTCAGCACCTAAGTTCTGTGACTACGGAATCTATATTCTCTACACAAGGTACAGGCTAGGCGTTTGATTGTTTCTCTCAGAGCTGGGTGTGGGATGTCTTAAGCGTATGATGAGGCACGATACCAATATAGGTTTAAACTTGATCTATTATGCTAAATTTTATAACTTTGCACTGTTATTCGCTAAACCTATTTTATACTTTACTGATTAACAGTGAGTAACGGATGATTACATACGTCTTATAGCCCGTACGCCCATGAACACTTTACTTACACAAATGATTACCAATTCCCACTATGAAATTGTTGTACTTATAATAAAATAAATACTAGTGGTCAGAAAACATTTTTACACTTGAATTTCATTCAAATTTCTGAAATTTTCTCGAATTTCAAGTGATCTTAAAACTTTGTATAGCCACATTAAATGATCTTACTATTATTAAACATTGGAGTAGAATATAAAAAAAACAACAAAAAACATCGAAAAATTGATTTTTAACATTTACATTTTATTTTTGACGTGTCAAATTATATGTTTAGGCCATTTGCGACTTTTATGACTATTTTTTTTACCAATACAATTTATTATACAACAATTTCATAGTGGGAAACGGTAAACTTAGGTAACGTTAGGTAACGGGCGTAAGGACTATTGTGTAAGACATTCATAACTCACGTGTGACTTCTGTAAGTCGCATTCCTCACTGTTGATCCATAAAGTTTATAAAATAGTTATTGATATCTTTTTATTTATTAACAATGGCGAAATATTAGTATAAGAATGTTGTATTGATATTCAATTGTCTATGTACAGTTTATGTGAAAATAGTTTGTTTCCAAGCAACATTTATCGGTAATCATTATTCCAAAAAATTGTGTATTTATTGTAATCTTTACACAATTACGTAAACTTAAATGTATGAGTTTTTTAATATTGAAGGAGAGAAGGCCGTTATTGGCCGCAGTGGGGCGGTGCATGTGTATATCGAGGCATAAGCGTTGACAAGATGTGGGAAGCAACAGATCAAGTTTAAGCTCCGGCAGCGGTCATGACGATCGCATCCAAAGTGTATACGGCGAGTGAGGTGTCGCGTGGATATACAGGTCGGTATGAGGTTTGTCGTGGATATACAGGTCGGTATGAGGTGTGGCGTGGATACACTGGTCGGTATGAGGTGTGGCATGGATATAAAGGTAGGTGTGAGGTGTGACATGGATAAACAGGTTGGTTTTAGGTGTGGAGTGGATATACAGGTCGGTGTGAGGTGTGATGTGGATAAAACAGGTTGGCATTAGGTGTGGCGTGGATACACAGGTCGGTACAAGGTGTGACGTGGAAACACAGGTCAGTATGAGGTGTGGTGTGGACATACAAGTCGGTTCTCACCTGTCTGCACCTCTCGGTGTGACATGGATAAACAGGTTGGTATTAGGTGTGGCGTGAATATACAGGTCGGTATGATGTATGGCGTGGTTATTCTGGTCGGTATGAGGTGTGGAGTGGATATCCAGTTCGGCATGAGGTATGGCATGGATATAGGAATAAGTGTGGTGTGGATATACAGGTCGGTACGAGGTGTGGCATGGATACACAGTTTGGCATGAGGTATGGCGTGGATGTATTTATAAGGTTTGGCATGGATATACAGGTCGGTATGAGGTGTGGCATAGTTATTCTGGTCTTTATGAGGTATGGCGTGGATATCCAGTTCGGCATGAGGTATGGAATGGATATAGGAATAAGTGTGGTGTGGCTATACAGGTCGGTACGATGTGTGGCATGGATATACAGTTTGGCATAAGGTATGGCATGGATATATTTATAAGGTTTGGCATGGATATACAGGTCGATGAGGTGTGGCGTGGATAGAAATATAAAGTGTGGTGTGGATTTACAGGGGGTTAGGGGTTGTGGCGTGGATATACAGGTCGGTATGCGGTATGGCTTGGATATACAGGTCGGTATACAATCAAATGCGATCGTGAGCAGTGCGAACATCTAACATCGACGCTATAACATCCATTCCAGGTAAAGTTCCTGTATAAACACATTTACAAATTATGCATACTTTAATACCCAAACTCCAGTACATTGGACACATTAAATTTTGTCTAAAATTTACCTTTCGGAGCCGATTTGTTCAAAGGGTCGCCGCTTGGGTTGGCGCGGGTAGTACAAAGACCGAGTCGGGGTATAGGATGGTTTATTTTTATTAAATTTATCAGAGACAAAAGCTTAGACAAATTAACACTAATATTTTTGGTTTGTTTAAGAGAGGACCATAACTTAGAAACAATATAGAGATTTTAACGTCGAGCCTAGGAGATATAATTATGGTGAATTTAAGGCTATGCGTGAGGCTAATTCAAGCGTTTTATTCTTGACAAATTACTCTACTGTTAGAGTGGACACGCACAATTTTAGACACCGTACATAAGTTACGTTAATATCCTACGAAACATAAAGCTATATTCAAAATACTAATACACAAAGTGCATTTTAATTTATATATTTTTTTTATATAGTTATGAATAATATAATATTGGCTGAAATCTGAAAAGTGTTCTAGGTACTTGTTATGAGTTATATTTTATTGTGCCATTAGTTTATTCTTCATTATGAACACAATATATACTTATTTAGTATTGAACATAACAAATTTGCAATCAATTTATTTTTTATTTTTGACGTGATTTTCTTTTTATATTTGTATGGGTCGGGGTGCTATTTCACTAGCCTTGTATAAGGTTGTTCGGCATTACACTGCTAATATACATGTATATAACTTTTATATTTAGACTACAAAAATTTATACTTTCACAATAAAAAGCGCGGATCTTTCAGATCCTACATACAAAATAATTATAATTTATAATAATAGTCGTTTTGACTATAACATGGTATATTACTGTGCAGTCAATATTATAAATATAGACAAAAGTTTAGTTGCCTACTTCCATCTTTAACGCGGCAACATTTAACGTACATCCCCCCGCCTCATGCGAACACATTAGAATAAAATACAACATTATCCATTAATCAAAGTTATACAGAGATGATACTAGTACATATTCAATTACCTATTATACTGTTTTAATATAAATAAACTTTCCATTTTATATTGTTAATTTTATTTTTAAATCAAAGTTGCAAGGAAGAATGATATTTAATTTTATGTGAACTTTGTATGAAATTATATTTAAATTAATATCAATAGCGCGAATTATTATTAGTGAGACTACTTAATAAAATATTTAATTTTTACTTGTATCGTGAAGATCATGTTTAGAGAGATCTAATTTATAATATAGTGGTTAGAATTATTTGGTATTGTTTTTATATTAGTTTAGTTGTTATTAGATTTAGTGGTTATATCTAGTTCTCATCGCTCTGGTGAGAAACGGGACTGAGGGCCGGCACGGAGCCGCTGCCGCTCTGAACGCTGATTCGTCGATGCTCGGCCAAAAAATTATTGACATATATTCTGCGGCCCACCATCATTTCCGCCTTTTGCTGCAAGAAACAGAACCAACGCTTGAGTTGGTCACAGAAACGCTCCTGACTGGATCTCGGCCGATGCTACGCGTGAAGGGGGGGGGGGG
>WYDE02212714.1:0-15551 GCA_009867175.2 Adela reaumurella
CCTACATAATTCACCAAGGTGTTTAGGCTGACATCACTGGTACCAGAAAAACTGGTTCATTAGGTGATGTAGCCAACAATGTCAGTTTAAAAAAAAAACAACCGGACACTTGCCGAGCAAGCCTTTTTTATGAACAGCAGACAATTGAGTACACCTCAATCTTCTGTCGCACTTATAAAATAGGTATTTAAATGTAAAATAAATGAACTTCCTCTCTTAACTTTTTGTCCGCCTTAACGTCTATCACACCACACGAGACATGACGGCGGATGGCGGATGGTGGCGGACGGCGACTCTCACTGCTTAAGCACGGTACTACAGGGGCTTGGAGCATATCTGCACACGAAGCTGCAGTGATCAAAGGGTTAATGTCGGCATGACACCTTTCTTATACGGAACGTGATGTTGACCAAGTCTTCATGTTCTTCACATAGACTCGGTCATTTGTATCAGATTCACAATAAATAAGAAAATCCGCATCCGCAGTCTGCGGTTGCGTACTTAGATGGCAGTATAGAATTTTAATACCAATATAAATCGGTATCGCATATCGGGGTCCGATATCGAAGACTGTGGACAAATGCTTACAACTTGGCAACTTACAACAATGCCTTACTAATTTTTCTCAGTGATGCCAATGTTTGCCGAATAAATCAATAATTTCTTTATTCCTTATTTTTCTATTGCAGATCTACAATAATGAATGACGAGACAGACCTTAAACAAAAGTTATACCTCACTATTTTCCCATTAAAAAAATCAAAAATATCTGAAGAGTTAGGAGGAGAGAATTTAATGCAATGGAGATACTATCTGCACACTCGAAAGCAAACCGACGACGAAAGCTTTAATAACTTCTATGAAGACCTACTATCCCTCGTAAAACTGTGCAAATTCAAAGATGACTCAATCTTGCGGGATCACGTCGTATTCGGAATAAAGGATTGCGGCATACGCGAGCAGCTGCTCGCACACGACAACCCGAGCTTGGAGACTGTTCTTGAAATGTGTCGCAACAAAGAGAACGAGCCATGCACGGGCGACACTGAGAATTTGGGGGAAGAGGGAGAGGGCTGCTCACATTTGGAAGACCAAAATACAACAAACAAACAGCAGATAAAGTTTGAGGATGAAGAATATTTGGAAGATTGGGACAATGAATGTAAGGGTAAATAATGTAATTTTTATGAAAATAGAATCAGCTTTACGTGCCAAAATGTCGAATGAAGCATTTTGTCTGTTTATTCGGATTAATCGGCTAGCACCAAGCGCTGCATGCTATCTGGATGGATGCAAGAAAAGCCGCAAGGATTTCATGTTTATCGACAGCTAGATTATACATTCAATTAAAAAGTTAGTAGTTAGTTAATGTTAAAACATTATCATACAATATTTCTAAAGTAAACCATTGAAATATTAATTTTTAAATTATTGTGAAATTGATCAATAGTCTTTTTTTTAGGAAGTACGGTAGAGTTTCACTAATCCGGCACTATTACAGAACAGGGGTTGCCGGATTTTTTAATATTTGAGTAAATTTTGATAACCTAAAGCTCGTCTCATCAGTACACCCAATGTCTCAAACGCTTAAAATAAGCGCGGGAAGGGGATGCAGCCTAAACAATAATTTTTTTTTCTAATTTGTGTAATTAGATGTTTCATATCATTTTAGATTTGGGACTAAGTAAGTAAGGCAACTTTTTAGAAGAAAATGACTAGTCTGGATTGGATTGATAGAATTTTTTTTAACTGCATGTGCTTTTCATACATATAGGCCGCATTGGCGAGGAGCTCGCATCGCTCGCCTCTAGAAGTAGAGGATTTTGGTCCCTTGCCAAAGCGGCTGAAAGTAACTTCTGCCGTTCGTCTATACCACCCCTCTCTATGCCCGATGGATCTCTAGCCCACACTGCCGTGGACAAGATAACCGTGTTTGCCTGTCAGTTCGCCGCAAACTCACTTATAGCTCAACAGGTACTCTCTTGATGTACCTGACTCACAGATGGAGCGAAGTAATCGTAAATCACGGCGACAGTCTTGCCATGTCACTAGACACCTCCAAGGCATTCGATCGGGTCTGGCATGCTAGTCTTCTCGGCAAGCTTCCAAGTTTCGGCCTTTCCTCAAGGATTGCAAATGCATCATGGTGGATGTCTCTGCCTAAGCTAAAACTATGAATGCAGGCGTTCCCCAGGTTACTTACCCAGGGCTGTCCTGTCAGCTACTCTTGCTCCTGCACATCAATGACTTGGTGGAGACACTTGCTGACGACAGTACCGTAACCCACAGTTACACATCCGGAGGCATGTCTGTGGATGCGGATAGAGCATGTTTGTATCCAAGATGGATTCAACGTTACAAAGAGTTGCCGACTGGGGCGAATCCAACCTCGTCTGCTTTAATGCCTAAAAGGCACGAGCGTACTAAAAAGGCAGAATTCATACACACGCCCACTTTCCTTGGTCAGCAGATAGAGCTTGCGAATAGCGTAGGACTACTCGGAGTGAACCTATCTCTGGACCTAAACTATGGTACACGTATCACTGATACAGCCAAAGTAGCAGGTAAAAAGTTGGGAGGCCTCAACAAGGCTAAGCAATATGTCACTGCGCACCAACTCCTTCAACTTTATAAGGCCCAAGTGAGGTCATGCATGGAGTACTGCAGTCACCTGTGGGACGGATCAGCACAATGCCACCTTTCGGCGTTGAATGCAATTGAATGGCGAGCTAGGCAGGCAGTTGGAGATACCAAACTAACTTGCAAGCTACAAACACTCCGGCATTGGAGAGAAGTATGTTCCCATTGTCTTTTACAAGCTGTTTCATGGAAATTGTACGAACTTGCATCACGCCTTAATTCCCGCTTCGCCTTTCTATCATCGATCCACTCATCGGATGGATTGTCTCCATCAATTTGTCGTCGACGTCCTGAAATGCCGAACCAAGCAGTTCGAAAACTCATTCCTAATACGCACGTCCAAGATGTGGAATCAACCCCTGCAGAGATCTTCAGGTCCCCTAACGTTGGGGTCTTCAAGAGTATGCTCAACAAGCACTGGTTGATTCGGCTTATGCTCCAACACGTGCTGTCTTAGACTCCGTCAATGCTGCAAGCACATCTGGAGTCAAATGCCGAAAGACTATAAAATAAAAACAATAAATTTGTAAACTTGTATGAAAAAAATTAAAACTAAAAAATTTTATTATACGTTGTAATAAAATAATAAAATCACATGGGAAATCTTGTTTTTTTGATGCGTTAGCACACCATTGAGGGTGGGCAATTTACTGAAAGAAAACAAGAAAAATGCCAATTACTCTGAAACCAAGGGGGTTTAACTTAGTTCAGATTGTGTTTTTATGACAGATCAGACCATATCTTCAGTTTCAGTCGCGGACATCACTTACTGGAAACACTGTATATGTTGCATGTGTAAACTATGTATATGTATATATAACATATTAATGTATTCAGAATTCATGTATTGTTTTAAAAATTTCACAATCTGCTTTGACTACACCCTTGAAGGTTGTAGTCAAAGCAGTGTTTGCCTGCCAAAGAGCCAAAAAACAGATTTTTTTTAAATATCCTTGAAAAGTTTCAGATACATCATCCACCTTTACGGACATAATGTGCGAACCACCAGTAAAGTCTAAGCTTGATGTTTACGATGCGTCGGCAAAATTCAGTGCAGACTCAAATGTTTGTCAGACTAAGATGCAAAAGGGCCGCATTCCGCGTGGATGCCTGAGTACTGCTGTCGGCGCTCAGCAGCAGTCTACCTCGTGAGTAATAAAGTCTTAGTTATCTTCCGAACATCGACATAAGTCGTATTTTTAATCAGACGAAGTAAATTGATGTTGACTGATGTTTGCTGGATGTCTAATTATAGGAATCCATGTATGCAATGTATGCGTTTGACGGATGGATTCCGTTAATTAACCGCTAAGAGAACTAGCTCCTGTCATTTTAAATTAGGGTGGGATGAGGGGTCTGATCTGAGAATTATAGTAATTTACGAAGTCGGCGGGGAGGTCTTGGCAAAATTGACATCATTCTTCCAAATTTGGATGCCCCAAAATATTACACTGGCGATCTTCACTTACTAGTTTAGCAGACTAGCTGACAAGGGCAAAACCAGGGGCTGAAAACGGTACCGAAATATGTATGAAGAACCGAAATAATATCAGTATTTTTTTAGTTTTTTCCATACATTTTTATACCGGTTTCAGTCCCACCTTGCAGCGAGCCGAATCATAGTGCATTTTGAAAGCTAGTGCGGTCGACCGGTAGTCCCGATCTCGATGGACACCCTTCTCTACTGCCAATGGGCCCAGATATGTTCAGTGAAGCTGTTAATTAAAAGAATTAAAATGGTTAAAATAAGATTAGATATAATCTAAAAAAGAAAGAGTCCCAAGACTTTTAGTCTAAGTCAGTTTCATCGATCAGATCCCACTTGGGATAATGATAAACGCCATGAAGTAGAAATGTTTCTACAGTAAAATTTTGTTATTCTCAAGCAATTACAATATGACAAAAAAATTAAAGGCCAGGTTTTTCTAAAATGCGTAAGTTCAAAACGGGGATAACTATGGAAATATTTTTTGTTTTCAAATCAACAACTTGGAAAATTTTAATTTAGCTATAAATTTCCTAATTTGGTTGCATTGATCATTTATTATAATATAGTTACGCAATCAAATTTGCTTATCTTTTATTGTGTAGCGCGCGACTGCTAACCAACCAGCATTTAAAAAGTGAAAAGTGGCTTCCGTCCCGGGAGTCGGTGAGCGGGTGTGGGGACGGGTCCAGTTCTGGCGGGGAGGGAAAACGGGCGCCTTAGGCGCCTTGCAACCATCTAGTAAATAATACATACATAAACTGCTTGTTGAAACAAACTCAGGCACTTGTAAAAGTGGTATATTACTGTTGTGAATGGATCAAATGAAAGAAAATTATACATGTGAAGTGCTACTGTTTGAACATAGTATGAATGAATGAATAAACTTTATTGCCCAAATAAAATTTAGTACAAAAGGTGGACTTAATGCTAAACAAAGGATTTTCAAACAGTCATACCTTATGATAGGAGATATATCAAGTGGGTTGCTTAAAAAGAATATGTAGGTATCTTAACCTGAAAAAACATACATTTACTTAGTACTAATACCAAACTTATATTAAATATTATACAATACACGAAGAGAGAGAGAAATAAATTGCAATGGCTTCACCAAGAGCATTTCCTGGGCCCATTGAAGACAGGGAGGAAGTCACCGAGTCAATTTGGTGGCCACCATGCGTGCTTATCAGTCGACTTGACTTTTCGGCCGGCTATTCGGGCCTCATCAGCGAGTCTGACCCGTTACTCGGACGCGCACTATCTGAACTCAGTGACTCCTTCCATGTCCCTATTCATACGTGGTACGAGGCTGCGAGAGACATAACCTGCGGTCACTAAATCCGTACAAATTCAGAAGTAAACAAGTACAGAATGTGGCAAATACTGGAATTGAAATGATCTCAGAAAATATTTATGTTGGTAAGCATTAGAGTGTACCTAGACCTCGCAAAGGCCTTTGATATAGTTTCTCTGACCATTAAAAATAATAGAACTTGTAGGCATTAGGGGTACACCACTGCGGTGCTTTGCATCTACTTGATGTGCAGAGCACAGAGTGTTAAAATTGGCAGTACAGCGAGTCAACTAGAAATTGTGACCTATGGATTACGCAGGGTGGCATTATAGGACCTCGTTTGTTCCTCATCTACTTGCATTAGCTATGCAAGAAAAATATAATGCATACAAGGTTATACAAGGTTAAACTGTAAACTGGCAAAAACATCACGTCTCAATGTTGTCATCCATATGTAGGTAAACGTCCTGGCTTGCTTTGGTTAACCATTCTGTAAACGTCCTACCTATCTAGATATCTTAAAACTAGCCTATATACCTAAGTACGTATAATTAAAGTAATTAAGGTAATCAATTAAATAAACAGCTATTAAGAGATTCTACCTATTTATAGTAATTACCTTTTAAATAGCTATAAATCGTAATGTCGTCAATTTTATTGAATAATATTTTGATCGTCAATTAATTTTGTTTTAACCGTGCATTAAATAACTATCCATGTGATTTATTTGGCCATGATTCCCTAATCGTCTAGTATCCATAACATCACATCTGACACATCATCCTCACATAGTCATAACACACGGTATGCCATGGAAGCGTCTGTTCCCATCACGTGTACTAGTTACGCTCAGCACTTCGCTTGGTTCCTTGGACCCTTTATCTACAGAAAACTTGACCGACTTTGTGCAATACGTCCTTTATATAGATCCAAATGCAGCAGAGTCGTGTTTGACTGGTTGCTAAGACAAAGCTATGATGAGGGCAAGCTCCTCCTATCTGTCATGAGTTGATTTTACCAACAAACAGGTAGGCTGTAGTGTAAAAAAAAACTTACACATATTTATAAAAATTTTGGTTGTACATGAACTACATTTATTAGATCTTTGTACTCTAAAAATGTATTTAACATAACATAGGTAATTTGTTTTTTCTTTTCTTTTATTATTTTATTAGTAATCATTAATGTAAAATTTATGAATTAATAATATAGGTAATCTATTATATAGTATATATTACATTGCATATTTTAATGTATAAAGCTTATGTACATTCTGTACTATCTCAACTAACTAAAAAAAATATTTTACAGTTAATCTTCTATACCACATTACTCGTTCTGTGCTGCTTGCTTGAGTATTCTGGTGTGATGAAGATCCCTTAGTAACGATAACACTATACCGCGTACACACACGCACTTGCCTGCTAATGACTTACAGACCTACTCTTTGTAGGTGCTACGGAATGCCTTGCTATTGATTTTACTCTGGTACGTTGCACATGACACGATATATGTGGGTAGTTCCAACTCTCGAGAATTTTGTTAAATGCATTGTATAGGTAGACAATTCAAACCAAGGCACTGAACGCCTATACTACAGCCGTTTAGGCCAGTTTAGGCGGGAGAATTTACCTAATTAGGAACTTAAAGTTGTACCTAAATGCCAATGTTTTGTAAGTAGTTTCTAAGAATTTAACAATAAACATTTTTTTATTTTGATAACAATAAACATTTTCTTTTGGAAACAGATGAAGCAAGCAAGAAGTGATTCGAATGCACCGAATGTGAATGTGATAAGAGCGAATAATGGCAACTTGAAGGAAAATTTTGAGAGCTTTTACGTTTTTTATGATAATGTTTATGCTGATACGGATGTGAAAGAATGCAGCGCGCCAGATAAAGATAGAGGAGGGGCAAACGAGAATGAAGATTCAAATGTTACGGATGAGGATGAAATAAACGTAGATGAAGGCGATGAAAGCAATGAAACTAAGTAAGACTCAGGGGTGATATATTGTTACCGTAGAAGTGATCAGATATGGTGGTCCTGGAGTGGTGCACTTCCTGCAATGTCTTTTTAATAAATGCTGGCGGATGGGTTGGGTACCAAAAGATTGGTGCAATCATCGTACCATATTAACCATGCAAAGGAAATTGATGCACTTTTATTCATGCAAAGGAAAGGGATTGCAGCAATAATGTAGGAACTACATGGGCAAAAGCCTCATCAGCTTGATTGGAAAACTATATGCAAAGGTTCTGATAGAAACAGTGATATTGGGGACGAAAGACAAGATATGGGGATGCACAAGCTGGACTTATGAAGGCGGAGGATGTACGGATCAGGTCTTCACTCTGAGATGTATCACGGAGAAAGTCTTAGCAAAAAACTAGAAAGACTTTTAAGCATTTGTGAACTTAAAGAAAGCTTACGATAAAGAATTAAAGGATGACATTAGACTTGTATCGAGTGGAAAGCAATCTGATAACGGCGCTGAAATCTCTTCACGTGGATAGCAGTGCCCGTGTTAGAATAAATGGTCCATTGTCGGACTGCTTCACGATCTAACGAGGTGTGATGCAGGGATGAGTAATGTGGCCATGGCTGTTCAATTATACATGGACAATTGTTTGTCTAGCCTGAAACAGAGCCAGACCAGATTAAGCATGGACGGCCTTTGGTAAAATGCCTGCTTTATGCTAACGATGAGATTCTATTCGCTTCATCTGACGAGGCACTAGGGAAATGTTATAGCCACGCATAATGCATCAAATGAAAGGGGAATGAAAATAAATGCAAGTAAGACCAAAGTTAATGGTGTCGGAGAAAGATGTAGAAGTAACTGAGAGCAACGTAAGAATTGGAGACGAAAAGCTGGAACAAGTGAATAAGTTTTTATATTGGGGAGTGTGTTCACAAGAGACGGAAAGTGTGATAAAGATGTTGAACGGCTAGTGAGCAAAGGCAATAACGTGAATGGGGCTTTGAATAAATCCTGAAAATCCCGGTGATTAGTTCTACTGCCACTCATAATAGCATTCTGGTACCTACTCTTATGAATGGCAGTGAGTCTTATGTATGGCAGAAGCGAAACGAAAGCAGAATAAATGCAGTGGAAATGCATTGAGAAGAATACGTAGTTTAAGTTTGAAAGACAGAATGAGATTATATTATATTATATGAAGCAAATGTGAATGTGTGAAGTACGGGGTCGCCCTAGGCGAACATACCAGGCGAACATTACCTATTAGAGCAAGGTCGCAGTACCCGTAATCGGCATGCATGTATGAAGCGATATATGATGGTGGACGAAGCAAGGGATATTTGCCAGGAGCGTACCAAATGGCGTTCTATAGTCTCTGCCTACCGATCTGGGAAAGAGGCGTGATGGTATAATTGATTGGTTATTATTGATTTAAATAAAGGGCAGGGGATTCTCTATGGGTTCGCTTACGATTCATGCACCCGTTTTTAAAACTGGGTAGAGTTACAAAATACGAAATTGCTTAAAAGTGTGCAAAGACAGAGTGCTCATTTTACGTAATTACCCTCCTGATAAATGTCCACGGGAGCGATTAGCAAGCGAAATCGCCCTAAAGTAGGTACTTGCTACACCTTCAGCCATTGACAACACCATAGATTACAACAGATTCACGCAGCTGTAAATAGCATAGATGCTTGTTATTCGCATTCACCGCACTGCACGCACATACATATGTCATATGGCCACCCTCTTTCTCTTATATATAAAATAATATGTAATAGTTTTTAGTATTTTATATTTTCAATGACTAAAAAATATTATATTCGCTTAGGAGTATACTACGATACGGCGTTCATTTTCAAGTGCGCCATTTTTTTGTCCGCGAAGTAAATCCGCCCGCTATGGCGTTGATTGTTATATTTACCGGCATATGCGTTTTCTACGCAATTATTTGGTTCTTTGATTCATTATTCAAGGTAAATAAGCAAAATCCGATAACCTTTTACGAATTTGTGAATGCTAAATTATTAAAATTATTATTATGTTAAATTTTTTTTTCAGAGTTGCATGCACTACCCCTATTACGCCTTTTTGGAAGGGACTGGCTTAAAATTTGGTTTATTTAATTTCTCCTGGAAAACGACAGCATTCAATCGCCTTATATTCAGGTGGGGAAAGAGAGCGTCCTACTTTCTCAAAAGATTTTATTCATGCGGTTACCTTTTTTCAATATTCATATTTTTACCATTCGCTCTCTGGGTTCTCGTTTCGACCGTGGCCACGAATCTACTAGCCAGTGAAACTGTACAGGTAAAATCTCCAGAAGTAAGAACAGTTATCCCAGGAGTGAATATCCCAACTGGGGATTTATGGGCCTATTTTATTGCACTGGTAGCAAGCAGTGTGATCCACGAACTGGGGCACGCCGTAGCAGCAGTTCAAGAAGACGTACAACTTTTGGCCATCGGAATTTACGTATTCGGTTTTATTCCAGTCGCTTTCGTCGAGCTCAATACGGATCATATAAATTCTCTGCCTATATCGAGACGATTGAGAATCTATTGCGCAGGAGTGTGGCATAACATTGTTTTAGGGTTTGTTACGTTTTTATTGCTCACTTCGGTGTCGCACATATTTAACTTTGGCTACAAAGTGGGAAAAGGAGTGAGAGTGACTGAGTTCAGACCTGAGTCTCCTCTCGTCGGCAATCGTGGACTGGATCTCGGCGATCAAATTATATCCATCAACGAATGTCGAGTGAAGGATAACAACGACTGGCATTCTTGTCTATTCACGACGACTGTTGAACAGTTTGGATTGTGTGTCACGAGCGATTTCATGGCGAACAATGAAGAGAAAGTGCTGTGGTCATACAAGGAGAATGAGCTCGTGGATTGCTGTCCACCGGACGATGATCAGGGCCTTTGTTTTGAATACATTGAGCCTAAAAATGGTGAACTGAATCTCGCGGAACAGTACTCGTGTTTGAAGCCAAGAGATATTATTAATGACCAATTTGTAAAATGTACAAACGCTTTTGACCACATATGTCCCAAGGGCGAGCATTGCCTAAAGCCTCTTCTTGGAAATGCAACTCATCTGTACGTTATAGAAAGAATCAATAAAGAAAGAGTTTTGTATATCGGAACTCCTTTCGATTTGTCGATGACTGTCGTTGTAGATCACTATATCCCAATGAATAGCATGTTCAAGGCTTTTTCTCCACAGACTATCGAGAAGATGCTGGAATACATCTTGATGTTCTCTCTAGGCATTGGAATTGTGAACATTATTCCTTGTTTTGGTACAGATGGTCATCATATAACGAGAAATATTGTTCAAATATTAGCTAAATGGTTTAAAAAAGACAAAGATTTTGTAAATGGCATGACATTTACCGTTGTTCTATTGGGATCTTTAGGAACAATCCCAGCACTAGTATATTTATTTATAAAGACAATTATGAATGCACATTAGTGCAGTAACTGTGCAGTATTGAATAGCAATCATTTGTGACAAAAACTAATCTGACTTTGTAAATGTGATTTCAATTACTTATGTACCTTTGAAGTTTTGTAACCTTTGACAGTGGAACCTCTGCATACATAAATTGATATATACTTATTAGAAATATTTTATACATAGAAAACATTTGTCATATTTCAAACTGTTCAATTGAATGGAACTTCAAGTACATAAATTAGGCAAGATCATGATTTCGTTGATATACTGTATGGATGTATTCAAATTTTCACTTCTAACTGGAATTTTCCCATAGTACGATACAATTTGAACTGAGTGGAAACGCTGACTCAAATTTAGCACGCTTAGACTGAATCGTGCTCAAAAGTTTATAAAGAAAGGAATAATATATTGGTATTTTATTAAAGTACCACCACCAGTTGCCCACATTACTTTGATGTTTGCTTTGACTTTAGCCTAATGAGATTAATGTAATTTTTTTTCAACCTGTAGTGTGCTTTCAAAATCTCTTCATTGAAACTAGATGCACAACTAGCTTTTAATTTCATTTTATAGAAGTAATTCCTCATAGTTGGACCTACAATGGCACCTACACGTTTCATTACTGTAACAGACAGTATGATTTGATGTTGATTACATGATTTTAATTTATCGTAATTGCAGTTTGGTTTTGAACATGTTTTCCAGTCTATACTATTAGATACCTAGTCAAATTTTTTATGGTGTTAAGTAAATAGGTACTACTACCAGAAACGGGGTCATTCTGTCATGAAACTGAACAACTTTTGTTCTACTTCATTTGCAATTAACCTCTCGAACGTCGATATTACGCGTGACGCACCGGTATTATTGTACCAGAGCGACGCGGGGACACACGTGTGTCCCCGGGGCAAAGCCTTGAAGTTTGATTTTTTGAAGTCTCAAGGTTACTCTGCAGTGTGATATTAACTACAATAAAATTGTTTTCGACGAATAGCAGAATGGTTTGAGCTGTCAAGGTCAACAGTCTCCATGTTGAAATATTTCACTAAATGCGACGGTATATTAGCCGCATGGTCGGGTTCGCGCGCGTGTGTGACGACCACACATTTGTTTTATTTTTTTTCTAGCTAAGTGAAAGTGTTACAAATATGTTAACACGCGAAAATTGTGTGTGAATAGTGTATTGAAATGATAAATGTGTTTGAAAGAGTCAGATTAGTGCAGTGTTTGAAGAGATTGCCACAAAACCTGGTTTTTCGCCCTCAAAAATTGTTTTGCTCTCGTTTACACCATGACATCTTCTAAATACAAGGTAAGAACCATATAGATTTACCATTCGATGCACCATGACACACCATTCGATAGACAATTTTGTGCCGATTCCAGTGATGTATAACACTATATATAGGTTTATATTTTTTTCTCTTGAAAAACGAGAAATTCTGAACCTCTTCAAAATTATCGCAAAACCCGAAAAATGCCCGACGCTTAACAGATATAGATCGCACGCACGGCCGACGTTTGAGAGGTTAAGCAAAGATGTTTTTTTCTCCATACAATATTGAAATACCTACTCTCAAAATGTATAAAAAAATAAATAGTTTTAAAAGAAATGTTTTTATCAAAAACTGCATCAGATAAAGAATCACCATCATAGGTCAGTTCAAAATCGGATAACCGATAGCTTAATACCGTGTATATACAGGTGTTTTTTAATGACCCGTGTCGTTTTAGGAGGTTAATCAGTATCGGAAACTAAGTAGATTCTTAGAAAAAAACGGTGGAAATTCGAAAAAAAATCATACATTTGCAAAAAATCCTGACCTATTCACATGGTATGAAGAAAGTAAATTTTTTTTTCCAAATTTCAAAAGTTATTGAACAAACTTTGCTGAGTTTAGGATAGAGAATAACCCGCCTAAAAGGACATGGGTGAATAAAAAAACAGCCTGTATAAAAGAAAGTTTTACTTGTGATGCGTGAATAAATGTGAAAAGAAAAATGGGTGATGTGATATATTTTTAGAATTAAGAGAAAAATGTGATATAATGTTGTAAACTTTGCTTTTAATGTAAATGCAATAATTAATATTAAAGGAAATGCACGCCCACCAGCTGCTCCATACAAATAGTTTTGCAGGCTAATCTCAAAAGTCCTTGGAACTGAGAAGGTAATTTCTTTTGATGATGAAACCGAGAATGTTAAATAATAAAGTAGAATTAAGAAGAAATAAATGAATATACACTTTTCTGCTTAGTAGAAGGAGACCTTATTACCAGAGGCAGTCCCTTCCAGTCAACCTTTATGAACTACAACACTGTATCACACTTCAAAGGTGTGGAACGGGCTTCCGGGGTACGTTTTTCCCTATTCCTCTAATCCACGGATCTTAAAATCTCGGGGTCAATAAATAGCCTTTCTCCAGAAACATTAGTCCGCCTTCAAGCCGGACTGGCGCCTCCTCAGTCAGGGGTGAATTTGGCTGCACTCGAGGCCCCGGCTTCAAGCACAGCCACACAGTTCAGAAGCAATAAAAAAACATTTATATTGTTAGTTTACACGTTTTCTTACACTGTTTTTCTTCACCGGGGTGCATTTCAATTTTGCACACAAATTTTAACAGAGAATTTAAAATCCCGTTAAGTCTAATGAGCCTGACAGTCACTTACACCCAATTGCACCAACAACCAACTAAGCACTAATTATTATAGTCGGCAAATTAGTCATCCTAAGAACTCAATATGATTAGCGTAGCAGCGGCAAATTAAGCATTCCTACAGCCAAATGCTTAATTATAATATTTCGTTTTTGTGCAATCAACTCTTAGGAACAAAAGCGAAATTAAAAAGCACAATTTTAATTAAGTTAAATAATACGTATAATCTTGGCATATTACATATTGTATATGTGTACTAAGGTAAATTAATTTCCCAAAGTGGTCAGTAGTGTAGTGTAGAATTTTAGACGAGTCCCCGACAGCTGTCACAATAAATGCCCCCAAGGCCATACAGTGAAAGCAGACCACACCATAGTTTAGTTGGGAAGCAGCTCTGCTAAAATATATATTTTTTCCAAAACTTGCTTTATTTGTCATTATATTCAGAAATGCATAATTTAAATAAAACTAATATCACAGTGACTTGCCAATTTTTTTTGGCAGTGTATAACTATGTATACCTAGGTTTTCATATTATCCTGTAAAACGCATAGTGTGGAATGAAACAACTTATGTACTACCTAATGCTATGTAATTTTTGTAAAATAAAACTACATAATATTTTTCTCATGTTTTTTTAAATTTAATTAAAAATGTAATTATCTATTCCTATTCAAGCTCACTTACATGTGTGCAGACATTTCGGCTTGCACAACGCTGTCATCAGCTAGACACGTTGACTAGCACGTGGCACCAAATAATCCAACCCTCAACCTCGCTCTCTCTATACCAATCAACACCTGGCATAATGTGTTCCATATATAAGCTTATCGCTGACCTGGACCTAACTAACCCAGGCTCTTGAAGAAATTATGAACTGGTAGGTATTGCACTTAGTTCTTTTAGCAATCGCGAATGTCGAGATGGCTAATTGTTGGCAGCATGCCGCAAATACCGACAGCAAATAATTCTGTCTTTACCCCATTCCACGCTCTTTGGTCTATACGATATGGCGGCATTTGTTCACTTAATGTCCTTCCCATGGCACTTTGAACACTAGTATAATACTATATTTTACAATAAAAAAATGCTAAATATTTTTACTCAAAGCCAATGATTCCTGTAATTCCTTCAGAGACTTTCGTCCATGTTGTAACATTATCTTAATGACAATTTCGTCTGTGTGATGTTTGTTCCTCTTGAAGTCACTTCGAGCCCAATCTTTGAGTTCGTTGCGGTTGCTCTCATCGGGGACTTTGCGAATTGAGCGGAAGATCTCCCGGTACAGCTTTTTCACTTCCTGCTGAAGGAGGAACTGAAAAAAAAACAGTGGCCAATGAAAATTGTGATCCGTAACTTTGACCTGTCCTGTCCCACTTTATGGCGTGATTTCTGATTACGCCGATGCTGTATGCTGTCATTAAATATACGGAACGAGTACAGACACCGTATAGACAGATTGAGAAATTGTGTAGTGAGAGAGCGTTGTGGTCTGAAAGAGGATATAGTGACAAGGATTGAGAAAGGAATGCTTCGAGGGTCGGTCATGTTGGAAGAATCGATGATAGAAGAGGTACGAAAGAAATTTTTGGAGCGAATGTAAGTGGAAGAGTAGGGAAGGGTCGCCCAAGATGCACGTAGCTAGAACAGATTGAGCAGATTCTCAAAAAAGGGGCAAGTGCGCAGTATCCGTAACCGACGAGCATGCATAAATAATATTATGAGAGTGAAAGAAGCGGCGGAGTGTGTCAGCATCGTGAAGATCCGTTGTCTATGTATACCTCACTGGGAAACAGGTGTTACGCTATGTTACATATACAAACATAGGCTGGGATATACCAAGGGAGGCTGAAATATTTTGAGCCTAAGTACCTATAAGGGTCACCAATCTGTCATGCTGCCTATCACTGACTGCAAAGACTCTAAGCAATTTGTATACAAAATTGAAAGAAAGAAAGAAAGAAAACGTATTTATTCCCTAAAAAAATTCACTACATAATTAATACATAACAATATTGAAAC
>WYDE02212824.1:2936-15551 GCA_009867175.2 Adela reaumurella
CCCCCCCCCCCCCCCCCCCCCCCCCCCCCCCCCCCCCCCCCCCCCCCGGGGCCCGCGGGCCCGCCCGGAAAGCAGAGACTTCGAGATGTTGCCCTCCCTCCACGCCCTGGTGTTACAATCAAGCTCCTCCTCGCTCCGCGCAGAGCGTCAGCCTCGGGATACACTTCCGCCCCGTCTCTACCATCACGCACACGGGGTTAAGCAGAGCAGATCTCATCCCCAATCAGTCGCCCTCCCCGAGCAGTGACACCCCTCGCTAGAGCGTCTAAGGCACCCCGCTACGATGTCGTTCTACCGTGTCTAAGGCACTGCTTACCCCTCGTGGGTGGAGGGGTGTGATGGTATTGTTACGACAGGCTCATTTGAAAATTGAGGTTTCAGTTTAAATTCAAATCTCCCGCCTGTAGAGTTTGACCTTGCAAGAATTGGCTGTCTATTTTCTTATTGGTTGGTTTTGATATTATGTATAATCAGCTGTTGTTAGGAATAACTAATCTCTCCTCTGCTTGTTATTGACAGCTTATGAGCGAGTACGAGATATATTGTAATGTAATAGGAGAAAAAGAGAACGAGGTAAGTGAGAGAATGTTCCAGAAATATTGTGAATGATTGTGTTTTATGTATTGGTATACCTTGTCAAATTTAGGATGATAATTTTGACAGCTCACAGTAGGGATGGGGTAATGTATAATATAATCGTCAATGAATCGTATTCGGTTTACGGTATTATTCTCATAGAAATCGACAGTTACATCACTACGATAAGTGGGCGGTATCCATCAATGAAGTAAGACATTAAATGCAGCACATTGAACGGGAAAAAAATACCACACTTCAAAGGCGCGATCTGTCAAAATTATCATCGTAAATTTGACAAGGTATAGTGTTTGTGACAGGGGGAAATGAAGATTATGTGAGTCCTGTAGTAAGTAAGAGATAGACTATGTAGACAAAGAAGAGTCAAGCAAGTCTGTTCGAGAACATTCGTGAATGATGAAGCCTGTTTGTATGGAATGAGATGGGATTATGGAAGTTCCAATGTTCGAGACAGAGAAGGGTATAGGTATTTTGTGTTAGCTAGAAAGTTGGTAGGAAGGAATTCAGTCTAGAAAGTTCGCGATTATACTCGAAGCCTTATGTCCTACTATATAAGGCCTACTCTCCCTCAGGGGGAGAGTTCCTGGCGACATTTCGAGGCGATAAGAGCTAGCAAGGAACAAGAGTGATATCTGTCGGTTGGTCGGCGCGAGTGAGTTTCTGTCGCGAGTTTTGTTTGTGTTTGAGGTTATGTTCTTGTAAACAATGTGTTTTGCGCGTTGTCGTAAATAAATCGTCGTCTACAGTGGAAAAGGCGTTTATTTTTACTATCCCGAGACCCCCAGCTCGTAACAATATGAACGCCGATTGCGTTCATATTATGATATCATATTCAAATACACAGATTTGTATTTTTTGTTAAATTCTTTACTTACACACATATTACATTGAAAGCACTTACATCAGCAGAGGATCGCAGGCTGTAATTGTCTGACTGCGCGTCCTTGTCAGCAGCGGAGAGCGCGTGCAGTGCCAGTGAGTTCCTCTTGTTCTCGTCCTTGGAGCTCCCTTTACCTTCCACACGCACCGCTTCCGACCTATCTGTAAAGTGCAAGTTTCGTCAATCCGTGTAATTTTCAATATAAGGACAAATTAATGCTAGATTTAGAATAATTTAAGGAGTATACTCTATCAAGAACTATACATAAAAATACAATCTGTGGCTATAATAAATTTATTTTAGTTACCTGTAAAGAAATAATAAATAAATATAAAATTATTGTTTGAGGGACAGGCACTCTTGCTCATATATATACAGGTGAATTTGAATGGACTGCGTAGTCCGGATATCTCAGTTGGTTAGAACATTTAGGGCTATACTCAAGGACGCGGGTTCGAGTCCGACTTCGGATGTCACGTTGAACAGTTATTTTTCTTTGTATTTTTCAAAGTTAATTTATCTGGTGCATCAACTACAGAGTTACTTCACAATATAAAATTTTTAAGTAAATTGAAAACGACTGAATCGTAAAATATCTAACACAACTGAAAAATTCCGAGCAGACTCTACCGTCCGATGCTAGCGACGACAGCATATCGTTGGATATAAATTCTACCTATGCAGTCAAACTTGCTCAAAGCGTGGATATCGCTAAAAATGTTAAGTAACGAGATCTAGCAGGCAGAAGCGGAACTACGAGATGCATTAACGATGAATAATGAAGACGAATTTCGGAAAGCGACGTGTAGTCCGGATAACTCTGTTGGTTAGAACATTGAGGGCTATACTCAAGGACGTGGGTTCGAGTCCCACTTCAGACGTCATGTTGAACAGTTATTTTTATTTGTATTTTTCAAAGTTAATTTATCTGGTGCATCGACTGCAGAGTTCCTTCACAATATAAAAATTGTAAGTAAATCGTCAACAACTGAATCGTAAAATATCTAACACAATTATTGAAAATTTGCTTAGTTTAGGCTACAGAACAACCCCCTAAAAGGAACCCAGTTGATTCAAATACAGCCTGTATAGATGATCTGATGAATTACCTCTGAGGGCAGGGTCAGCGAGGGAGGAGGGAGAGTTGCTCCTGGGAGAGCACCAGCTGCCATTGTAGTACACCTCGGGGTTTGCTTCTAGGCGATCTGTCAACAGGCATTACAGTCAAGATGTATAATACCCAATAAAGGTGACGCTCCAATTTTGGACGAAACCCCTGTATTTCTGTATGGTGTAGCAAATTCTCGTGGCTCATTCAACAAGCGACATAAAATTTGACAACATAGATTCAGTTTTTTTCCTTGAAACCCTGAAAATGAAAGAAAGAAAGGATGTATGCAATATAATTATGATTAAGAAAACAGAAAACTTACCGAAGTCGATAATGTTGTAGTTACTAAAGTTGACGCACTGTTTGATCCAGGCATGCGCCATCAGTTGCGCCACCATGCAGCGGCTTGCCGGGTCCTTGCACAGCATCCAGCGCAGCAGCAGCTCGAAGTCTGCTCACACAATAAAGTTGAAACTTACCGCAGTCGATGATGTTGGCTAGGCTATAGTCGGTAATGTTGATGCACTGCTTGATCCTTGTGGGCGCCATCAGCTTCGCAACCGTGCAGCGGTTCGCCGGCTCCTTGCCCAGCATCCAGCACAGCAGCTGTTCCAAGTCTGCTCACACAATAAAGTTGACACTTACCACTGTCGATGATGTCGGCCAGGCAGTACTTACTAATGTTGATGCACTGGTTGATCCAGGCGTGCAGCAGCTCGCCGGCTCCTTGCACAGTATCCAGTAGAGCAGCTGGTCAAAGTCTGCGCATACATTCAATATGAAACTTACCACAATGGATGATGTCGGTGAGGCTGTAGTTGCTAATGATTGTGTACTGCTTAATCTAAGAGTGCATCATCAGCTGCGACACCGTGCAGCCGCTCGCCAGGTCCTTACACAGTACTCAGTGCTGATGCGCAAAGTCTGCTTACACAATAAAGATGAGACTTACCGCAGTCGATGATGTCGGCCAGGCTGTAGTTGTTAATGTTCACGCACTGCTTGATCCAGGTATGCGCCATCAGCTGCGCCACCGTGCAGCGGCTCGCCGGGTCCTTGCATAGCATCCAGCGCAGCAGCTGCTCCAAGTCTGTTCACACAATAACGCTATTGTTGCTATTATCTACTTTAATTAGGTTTACAGATTCATACAACCTTGGACTTTTGACATGGTCTTAATAAATTGGACACTACAAAAATAGTCCGTCAATCAGCTGACATGGCGCTTCACTGGGCATGGTTTGGAGAGGCAATGTGAATTTGGTTGTGTCATGTTATGAATTTAATGTTATTTGATTTTTTGGTGTTATTGGTTATTATTCGCATTTCTTTTCTCTTCGAAAAACCCATCTTTAAATAAGTATTTTTTTCTGTTGCAGTTAAAATTTTATTTTATAAAAATTACTTCCAAAAGTAAGTTAGTATCTGTGAAACTTCGATATGAAATGTCCATGAACGTTATTGACAATATTATAAAATCAAGCAGTGAAGTGGAAAATATTGATAATGCGCCAGCCTTTCGGATTAGGTACAAGGATCTGGACGTAATATTTGAAAGCATGACATCGATATATGTCGAAGTATGCACCATATTAGCAGGGGAAGATGGGTTCAACCAAGGCGCCGAGCGGAAAAAGTTTGAATGCTACCGAGAAAAATACTACAAGATTCAACAAATCTACGAAGATACGGTCTTATGTGGGGACCCACCTCGTGAAACAAAACCTGTAGCAGTGCAACCGCGGTGAAAAATCGCGCTACCTAAAGCGGAAATACCCAAATTCCCATGCTACAATACCCAAAGACTTTCCCCCATGCTAAGTTCAAAGGGCCAAAAAATAAGAAGACTCACCTTCGGAGACATTCTGTGGCATCATGAGAACTCCCTGTACGGTGTCCTCCATGTCAGAGAAGGGATTCACGAAGAATGTCAGCACATACAGTGTGATACCCATAGACCACATCTCTAACTCAGGGCCTGCATACCTGCCACAATGTTAAGTGTGAGATAAATACCGTCGCTTGCCTCCGTAATAGTTTTCAGCTAAACTGTTAATGCACATTGAAGTAGTAATACATTTTTTTATGAACGGGTAGCTGACCTTGATTTGTTTGACTCGCTGGCTCGGATTACGCGCCAGATTACGCTGGCGCGTGCTATTACGTCTCGTATTGGCCGTACAGTCGGCGCGCCGTACGGCGTGGAGCGCGGTCGAATTTTTGCGTTTCAATTGAATTTGAAACATATTTTCACAGGGAATATAGGTATTGAATGAAATAAGAAAGAATCACCAACAAAATACAGTCATAGGGAACGCACCCCGCATAATAATCTTGAATCTATGACAAGTTGAAAATACGCAGTTTCCAGTGAGAAATCACCAAGATATTTTTTTTCCTATGGAAAGGTATAACATGTAAGGTCTAATTTAACGGTTTAATTTAAGGTCTAACGACGACTTGTCCTCAATACCATAGATACAAAACATGCATTGAATAAGAGATGGAACTCGAGTACAAAAATACTTTAAACTCTACCAAAGATTCAAGATTTTTTTTATGGAAAAATTTCTTGTTCACAACTGATTTTGCCCCGAAATCTTGCGACCTGTACATAGTACGACAAGTTAGCTGTAGAAAGAAGTTTAGTTTGCGCGAATAGGTTAGGAGACGGCCGAGATATTACAGAATTTCGCGAGCGGCGGTTGAGCAAATGCGCGTCGCGACAGAGCGACGAAATACGGTCGTGCGCGCGTGTGCCATTATACACGCATCAAATCGTACATAGAATAGCCAACCGGTTAAGTCTAATTACTTATTACTAGGTGCGTGACTGAGCTTCGATCGGGTAATGAATAAATATTTTGAATAAACTACATGCATACATAGATACATAGCGTTTCGTCTGTTTCCCAGTGGGGTAGGCAGAGACAACGGATCTCCACGTGCCACGATCCTGACACACATTTGCCGCTTCTTGCACTCTTATAATATTCTTCATACATTTTCGTTGGTTACGGGTACTACGTAATTGCCCCTTTTTGAGAACCTGCTCGATCTGTTCAAGGTAAGTGCATCTAGGGCGAACCTTCCCGACTCTTCCACTCACTGTCGCTCGAAAAATTTCTTTCGTTAGTCTTCTATTATCCATTCTTCCAATACGACTGAACCACCGAAGCATTCCTTTCTCAATCCTTTTCACTATATCTTCTTTCAGACCACAACACTCTCGAACTTCACAATTTCTCAATCTGTATTTCTTTGTGACTCCACACATACTTCTCTAACGAGTGCATTTCCACAGCATTTATTCTGCTATCGTGCTTCATCTGCAATCATCTTACATCAGTGTAGGGGCCAGCACTCCACCTGAATGCACTCCACTCCGTGAATAAACTATAAATGAATATCAACGAAAATGAGACCATGCCCAATCGATTTCCAGAGTCAAAAAGCCCATACTCTGTGAATTTGATCAAAATTGTTAGAGCCATTTCAGAGAAACCAATTATAAACAAGCATACAAAAAGTTAAACTCTTTCAAAATAATAACTATTATTACTATACAGTAGCAGAAGACAGCTTGGAGTGATGAAAATATTTATTAAAGACTAACTGACTATAAAAGACGTTGTCCTGCTCAAACACAGCACTACCTACCGGGCCCAATTATGAATCTAAACTGTTTAGGGACTGACTCAAACACTCACAAAAAATTTCATTTCAACCGGTCCAGCGATTTTTGAGTTTTTGCGAGACTAACACAATTCTTTTATATATATACATATAAATAGATTAACCACTTAACTAGGGTTCAAAAACTTTTGGTGTCTGTTTGTAACTCCTCCTAAACGGTTCAGACGATCGGGCTGAGATTTTTAAAGTTCATTCTATGTGTTAATAGCTTGCCACCACCACTTTTCAACTTCCTAAAATAATTATTACGAAACTTCACTGAAAAATTTTCAACACCCAACGCGAGTATCGCAAAGCCCGTTATGACAAGACTGGCGTACATCTGCTTGGTCATTTCCGTCCATACAAAATCAATTTTGGTAATAATTTTTGACGAAATAGCAGATGATAACATTAATATTTTTTATCATTTATCAAGAAAAATAAATAAATTACAAAATATTATTATACTCTATGGGGCCCCCCCCCACCACCTCAAATATATAGGCCGGCAAACAATTTATTTCGTGTACTGTATTTGTTAGAGTACCTTATCGGTAATCAACCTAAAACAGTGTATTCATGCGATTCTTGTGGCTTACTTGTTTCCAGCCAGTACTTCGGGGCTGCAGTACTCTGTGGTGCCGTAGAACGTAGAGAAGAGCGTGTCAGCCTTCATGAACGTCGCCGAGCCGAAGTCGATGAGCTTCACTTGGAAGCGGTTGTCTATGATCACATTCTCGTCCTTGATGTCGCGGTGTAGGATGTTGAGCGAGTGCAGGTATTCTACTGCTTGGCCTATCTGTATAACATATTAATAATGTGGTTTTAAATAATTGGATTGTACAAATAAATAGGTAAATAGACCTGACCTCAGCGGCGGCGGTACTTTGAAAGAGCTGTAGACAAATAAAATAATTGGTACAGCTTTGTTTGTTTTTTTTTTGACGAGAAAAGTTTCTCAGTTCGGTAAGTAGGCGATCGCTTGCTAAAACCGATGCAACGAAAATACTTCGCCTGGTGATTATTATAGCTGTGACCTTGTGCCATACGCAAATCATTCATATATCGATGAGTAGAGCAAAGTACCATTATTCACATCCTCTGACTCATGCAGCTGCAACGAAATACGACTAATTATTATATTACATAGGCTCGTGAACTATCCTATTTAACAACACCCCTCTCCCCACACCACCCACTCCACTAAATTTGTTTCGTGGTGTGGGTAACTTCTTCTATTTGCATATGTGAATAAAGCGCCAACCTGTCTGAATATGTAGCTGATGAGTGGTTCGTCGAGCCTCGGCCGCCGCTCTATGAACTCAAACAGGTCCATGCCGGCGCCGTGCTTCTCCATCACCATTTGGAAGTATTTCTCATTTTCATACACGTCCAGAACCGCCACCTGCAACCAAATATACACATATATTATTTTACAGCAACACCTTTCTGTTGACAGATCAATATAATTTATATTTTATTTAAAGAAACCGCGACAGACGAACATACGTAAAGTTGCAGCTCGACAGCGCCAAAGGGCATTCGAATTTTAAAGGGACTGTGAATACCGCGTCTTTAGGACTTGTGTTGATATTCCACTAGCCCGAAGACAGTAATAATTTCATCCAGTGCACACAGAGTGAGCGACTTTAAATTATTGCGACATTTGTTTGAATGAGTGTGGGTTGCTGGGCAAGGGGTTAGGTTATAAAAAGTAGAAAACAGTCATTGACAGTTCTGAGCTGGACATTTTTTGTGCTTGCGTAAACTGTAAGCCTTTCGGCTGCACACGCGAGTTTCCGGGGTCGATAAGTGCAAATTTCGCTACAAACTTGGCTGTTTGACTGTACCGAGAAGAAGCGAGAAAGGTGAGAGCATGCAGGCATGCATACTGACGGCACGCCATGCATTGTAAGCATCCATTTTGAATGGGAACGGATTAGTTCACAACAGGTATGTTAGGGGCGCTGTTGCATTTTTTACAAACTCCTAAGCATATAAAAGTAGTAATAAGCCCACTCGCTTCGCTGTGATTACCGAACTGGCTGTAAAAGATTACAAATCCAAGTGTATGGATGATGAATTCTACTTTTACTTAAATTATAAATGCAAAAGTTTGTTTGGGCGTTTGTTACTCAATCACGCCGAAATGATTTAAAGTATTTGGATTAAATTTGGTCGAGCAGTAGATTATGATCTTGGTACCAACCCGGGCGCGTACATAGCAATGCTCATTCAGCTCGTTCCCACGGGCGGAGACGTGCTCACGTAGGATTTCTAGACCGAAAACTCCGGAAAACACCCGTCATTGCTGCTTCAATACGTCTCAGATGGTGAGGTACTGAAGTAGGATTTCTAAGTTTATACGCAGCGTAATGTACTAGGAACCCTCATTCCTCTTAGTGTTTAACGTGTAGAAGTGCTAACTCGCTTCGTCTCCGCCCGTGGGGACGAGCTGAACGAGCATTGCTATTTACACAACCCGGGCGGGCTATATATACACCGTCCGCGTATACCCACTGTAATAGCGGCTGTTCAGGGTTAATCACGGCGTAGCTGCTAATACAGCTATAGCCAGGTGGCCTGTGCGACTGCGAGAGCAATAAATCTATACGTGAGAGAGAGACACTGAACAGGGGAGATACTCACAATATTAGGATGCTGTAGAGTCTGCAGCAGGCTGACCTCGAGCGGTATCTTGCGGGTGTTGTCGGCGGAGTCGACCCAGAACTGGGAGCCCACCTTCTCCTTGAGGATGAACTTGGCGATGACGAGCAGACGGTCCGAGCGGCGGTACGCCATCTTCACGCACCCGAATGCACCTTTACCTGCAGCGGGAGTCATATTATATTATGTTTTAAATAAACCTTGGCAGAAGGCGGGCGGGTTGCTGAGGCAATAACTTAAGTCAAACTTGTGTGACGATTTTTAATGCTTTCTTCATTACGTTAGTATTTTTGCACATGCGCAGTTTTGTAGATATGATATGGGAAAAATGGTGAACCTTGCTTGTCCCGAAATTTATTGGCCTTCTCTATGCTGGCAATGGGCCCGAGACAATGCATTCTTGACGTCTGTCAGTCTGACATTTATTTTGTATTGTTGGGTAATTGCGATCGCCATGATCGGGTAATATTGTAGTGGCGAACATACGAAATACTCGAGCGGGTCACCTATACTCGCAGTAACTTTGTTTTTCTTTTTTTATGGAATGATTCGAAGGATGACGTGAATGGATTAGTTCACTGCACCACGGTAAAACGTTAATATTTGTTAACCTCTCGAGCGTCGCGGGGACACACGTGTGTCCCCGGCGTATTATTGTACCAGAGTGTCGGGGGGTGTCAAGGTAACCAGTCTCCTAGTTGAAATATTTCACTAAATGCGACAGTACATTAACCGCCATGGTCGGGTTCGCGCGCGTGTGTGGCGACCATGCATTTGTTTTTTTTTTCTAGCTAAGTGAAAGTGTTACAAATATGTAAATGTGTTTGAAAGAGTCAGATTAGTGCAGTGTTTGAATAAAATCCTCAAAAATTGTTTAAAGGTGCTCTCAAGGTAAAAACCATATAGATTTACCATTCGATAGACCATGATACAGCATTCGATAGACAATTTTGTGCCTATTCAATGATGTATAACACTATACATAGGTCTATAGTTTTTTCTCGTGAAAAACAAGAAATTCTGAAACTCTTCAAAGTTATAGAAAAACCCGAAAAATGCGCGACTCTCAAAGGATATAGATCGCGCGCACGGCCGACGCTTGAGAGGTTAATAGCAACTAGCAAAAAGTTGTTATTCATTTATACAAAATTACTTATAGCCCATCACTACAAATGTCAAACTGACCGGGCTGCAGGGATATTGGGCGATTTTTCGCAAATTAGACTACTAAAGCTTGATTGCTCAACGCAAATTTAAACATTTGGTATGGAGACGTATATTTATATATTTATTGCGACTTGAAATGTCGTTTTTGTGACTTTTTCAATACTTTCAGGACGGGATATGCGGTATATATTGGCTACTTGAATCTCCAAATCCTGCGACTTGGGCCAAAAAAATCTAGCAACGTCAGGAATCCATTCGCTCGGCGGCCGATGTCTAGAGACAGACGGGCGTTAGGCCAAAAAATAATAATACACTCAGAGTGTTCCGAGAGGGTGTACCGCTCACCGATTGAGAACTCCAACAATTTTGGTAAGAATCCAAATTTGAATTGCTCGAAGTGTGGGAAACAATATAAGTGAACAATCTAGCTTGAAAAGCACGTAAGGGAGAAACACAGCGACAGTGAAGCAGGGCAGGAGGCGCCTGTAAGTTATCCACATGACACTATTGACAGAGTATAATCTCAGACGTCACAAAGTGTCTCGCTACCCTCCTCTCACCATGAAGCATTTTCGCCCAGAGAAAGAATGAGCTTGCCAAACATATCTGAGACCACTTCAAAGCGACACGATCAATGGCCTAAAGGCTAGACCTCCCAGGCTGTAGGCAGAGTCCTGAAGAGCTGCTGTATGACTTCAAACAAACAATTCATACCTATTTCTTCCTAATCTAAAAAAAATCCTAATGTTTGGTTGATTTTAAAGTAGTTTTGTACTGGAGTTCAGTCTCTTCTTCAATGCATGTTTTATATCTATGGTATTGTAAAAAAGACGTCGTTCTAAATGTTATACCTTTCCATAGTAAACAATAAAAAAATGGCTTGGTGATTTCTTACAGGAAATTACGTATTTTCAACTGGTCATAGATTGAAGATGATTATGCAAGGTGCTTTCAGTATGACTGCATTGTGTTGGTGATTCTTTCTTCTTTCATTCAATAACTATATCCCCATCATATCCCCCTATCAAAATATGTGTCAAATTCAAATGAAATGCAAAAATTCCACCGCACTCCCGTACGGATGATACGAGACGTAATAGCGTGCTCCGCCAACCACAGCTGAGGTCGATCCGAGCCAGCGGGTTAATGTTGAAAATTTCTCATATAATCGGATTTATTCAATATACTTCATTTATCAAATGCATAAAAGCTGCCATATTAACGAAAAAAAGCGTCTCTTTTATGCGATTCTGTCATATATTGTATGAGATGGATGGCTCGTATGTGAAGTGGTATTGTATTACGCCAGTGTGTAAGGAGTGAAGGAGGAAGGAAGACTGAGGTGAATTATGGGAAGGACTCACCAATCTGCTTGAGTGTGACGTAGTGCTTGTTGTAGTCCCCCGACACTTGCTCCTCGCCACACTGGCTCGCCAGTGACATGGAGGCCGGCCGGCTGCCACCCGACTTATTGCCCTTGACAAATAATCACACATGCATTGTCATTTCTCATAGATCGCCTAAATATGAACCATTATGGATCTGAGTTCAAAAAGTACCACCATATGAAAACTAGAATCAAGTGGTTTTATAGCGTTTAAGTTCTGTTGTGCTAGTACCGTCTCTGGAGTCGAAAACAGTGTGCGATTAAGTACCACGTCGACTCATCGAGCTATACCATCTTTTTAAAAATGTTGAACTCTGATAAATGAAGCATAATAAAAAAAGTTTAGTTTACAATGACATCAACGAACACATCCGGAGTAAGATCATTCGAGGAGGTCGTCGATTAAGGTCGGATCTTGTGAGTGACCAATCCAATTTTATAAAAAAAACAAATACAACCAATGCAACCAAGTCATTTACATTAGAATTAAGTACATATAAAAAAAAATTTAACGTTTTTTCACACTCAACGTGATGCTTCACGGCGGAATCAACTCAGCAAAAAATATGATTATTTCATGTAACACTCATATAAAAGAAATAGACAAGAGAGAGAGAGAACAAGGTTTGCCTCTTAGTTAATTGTGAAAAATCCTGAGAAGTCAATAGGCGTGTGGAACAACGAATTGCGGGTTAATTTCCGTACCTCATATGGGGCCTTAAAGAGACAACTTACCACAGCTAGAGAGTTGTCCGCAGTAGAGTTAATACTAGAAGCTAGTGTAGTATGCCTCAGTCTGTCATCGGTGACGCGGACTCCCAACCACACGCACTGAACGCGAGCACCGGTAGCCAACTGCATGCCCGACACCGTGTATATCACATCTGAAACATGCACATATTATTACAACAAAGGAAGCAAGCTGAGGGAAACCGACTAGTTGGCAAACGATTCATTGTCGATTTACCTTAATGTCGAGCAAAACAGTTTGACCCTTTCCGTTTCGTTGGGGCAGCATGGCCCCAAACACCACTTTGCGCTTCCGTTGGGGCCGCGTGGCGCCAAAAACAAGTTTTTCACAGTCCTTACGAATTTTGGTTGCAATAACCAAAATTCGTAAGGACTGTG
>WYDE02212934.1:0-15549 GCA_009867175.2 Adela reaumurella
AGCTAAGGCCAAAGGTCCCGGGTTCAAACCCCGGCTCGGACGTTTTCTTTATTTGTTTTCCGTATTTTCCTGATTAATTCAGTAAGCGACTTGTATGCTAAGCAAGGAAAATCAAATAAAAAAAATTTTCACTACCTTCACTAAAGTCTAAGCGTTGTTGCTGGCACTTTAGAGAAGGTTTATAAATTAAAGGTACAGATTTTTTTTAGAGATTCGGATGTTTCAATCGGATGAACGATGCGCGAAGGCATAGAAGCAGAACGACAAGCATTAAAGTTCACGCGGACAAAGTCGCGGGCAAGGACGTAGCCTATTTCACTCTCCGTCCTATGGACTATCGCTATGAAAAATAACACGTCGATGCTTCGCTCCGTTGCTTGCAGTTAGCATTAAAAATTTCCCGCGCTAAGACACGGGCAAAATGAAATTCGTCAGAAACCTTCATATCACCCAAGTGCCAAAATAAACTGTACAAAGTTTGAACTCAATTAAATTAACAATGCGCGAATGCAAAGAAAATCAACAAATAGCATCAAAGTTCACGCGGACCAAGTCCCACACAAAAAAGTTGCCTAATATCACACTCCGTCCTATTGACTATCGCTATGAAAAATAACACGTCTATCCTTTGCTCCGTTGTTTACAGTTAGCATTAAAAATGGCGCGCGCTATGGTTCGGGCAAAATGTAATAAAATAATTCAGAAACCTTCAGATCACCCAAGTGCCAAAAACAACTGTACAAATTTTAAACTCAATTGATTGAACAATGCGCAAATGCAAAGAAAATCAATAAATAGCATTAAAGTTCAAGCGGACCAAGTCCGACACAAAAAAGTAGCCTAATATCACTCTTCTTCCTATGGACTATCGCTATGTAAAATAACACGTCGATGCTTAGCTCCGTTGCTTGCAGTTAGCATTAAAAAATTGCGCGCGCTATGGTGCAAATGTAATAAATAAGTCAGAAACCTTCATATCACCCAAAAAATCGGCCAAAATCAACTGTATAAAGTTTAAACTCAACTGATTGAACATTGCGCAAATGCAAAGAAAATCATCAAATAGCACTATAGTTCACGCGGCCCAAGTCCGACACAAAAAAGTAGACTATATAACTCTTCGCCCTATGAACTACCTCAATGGAAAAAATTAAGTCGATCCGTTGTTCCGTGAATCCATTACGCAGTCAGTAGATTTATTTAATATTGAATGCTATGGAGTGAAATATGGAAGGGTCAATTCGGATGGAGAGCAACATTAGTCAAGTATAGCTAATGCAAATTAGCCTATTTCTTTGTAATACAGTCTATAATGCTATCCAATAACTTACTAAGGAAAATAAGTTCTTGAGGTGCCAATTGGCCACGTGCGCAATTATCGTTCCCCGATTATTTCTTATTATCGTTCTCTTTCAATATAAGCTGGGTGCAAAGTTGTATTGAGTCCGGACCACAGGAACCCACTGCACAGACAACGACTACGACGCCTAGATCAACAATAAAGGTTATTGTTGATCTAGGTAAAGGTTAGACTATAATATAAGTCTTCATTAATTAAATTACTTCTTAATAATTGAAATGTGTCAATATAAAAATCCTATAACCAAAATATAATTATTGGGGCCTTACTACTATTACTAATCCATATACCTACTGAAAGTAGAAAACTGAAAGTTGTACGTACCCCATCTATATTGTATGAGTAAATTATTTGACGGTCTCAGGAGACGCAAAACGGCTCTTAACACAACATAATTGAGGCCGGCAGCGCAATAAGGTCTTCCCCTTCTTCTTCAACCTTTTGTGGTCTACTGCTGGACGTGGAACGTGGGTCTCACAAAGTTTTTTCGAAATCTCTCTCTCTCCGGCTGACAGATGTCATAGACGACCGGCAGCTTCCTTTAGGTAGTCGGTCCATCTAGCGAGCGGCCTGCCCACACTACCTTTCCTGGACATAGTCCAGGTGACAAAAAGTCCTAATAATTAAAAAAATATATGTTCTTTGAAAAACTTCGACGGTAAGAACTTTTAATGAAAACATCAACATGTTATATAAATTCCGATTTCTAACCCCTCGATTTGTATGGAAATGATACCAAATTTGACATAGCTAGTAAGCTTTTTGATTTATTTAGAAATTCCTGCACTAAGCTTGCAAAGAGCGCTAAGACTTTCTTCGATTTCACTGTTACTGCTCTAAAACCATAAGTCGTAGCGTGATGAAGGATTTCCTTGAACACTCTCCATAAAGTACTCGTTCTTTCGTAGAAAATTGCACGTATTTCTGAATAGTCCCTTCCAGAGATAAATGTTAAAAGACATACATACATAAACATACCCACACAATCACTCACCCCAACTAAATGCATGTACGCGTTCCTTGCGTCTGGGTTAAAAAAAATGAAAAAAATGCAATTCTTTAGGTATATTGCATTCCTAAAAGATAGGCCGTTGTTGCGCTGTGAAGGCCTTAATTTAGCTTAAGGTGCTCTCTAATTTTTCTTGAGGTTGCAAAAAGTGGATCTTCGAAAATAAGTAAGCAGAAATTATTAATATCGATCTTTGGATCACTGTAGATATGTATAGAAATCATGATCAAATTATTATATTAATACTGGAATTTGTACCTTATGGAATACGTATGTCAAAGTAATATCATTCTGATATGGAAATTAGGCAGCCATGCTTTTTTTTTAGTTTTAAAGTTTTAAGGGGTTAACATACTCGTATTTAATTTTAAACAACTCAGGCTCGAACTAAACATAATACACTATATTATAGTTCAAAATTTATCAAAACACGCCGCTACTTGCTTGCCCAACGCAGAAATACATTTTAATAAAAATTCCAAATCGGAAAAGTAATATTTTATAAGTTGGGCCACTCGTCTCCTGGACGTATTAATTGGGTTATTTAAACAGAATTGAACAAACCACATTGAACATAGTTATATAAAACAGTAGCTGCCTGTAATGTGATTGTAATTGATGATGACTGAAGTGAACATTTGCGTGTTTGCAGGTTCCGTATGATGTGACGCTATCGTTGCCGATGTTCCTGCGGCTATACCTTATTTGCAGGGTCATGTTACTTCACAGCAAACTGTTCACGGATGCCTCCTCCAGAAGTATAGGTGCGCTCAACAGAATCAACTTCAATACGAGGTATGCGCTCAACAGGGTTCAAATATCAAATAAATTATTATTCTATTCAATTACATAATGACAATAAAAAAAATAAAACCATTATCATTTATTAGAATTTGATTATTTCCAGATTTGTATTAAAGACGTTAATGACAATATGCCCGGGAACTGTACTTTTAGTGTTCATGGTTTCACTTTGGATAATAGCAAGTTGGACGCTTCGTCAATGCGAGAGGTATGTTGTGTATCATTTTTATTTACTACATAATTTTATCCTACAATTTTATCTTATTTAATAATTTTTAAATAATTATAGGTCATTGCATCTGTATCACTGTTTGAAAAATCATAACATTTTTGTGCCCCTTGTCTGTCAGAGTGTCCCCACTTTTCATAGAATTTTGTCATATCAAATTGTGCGTGTCAAGAGCTGTTTCAAGATTTTCATAATGTTCGAAGTGTATTTGTTCCGTTTAATGTTTGTCCAGTGTTTGGGATGGGCAATAGTAAAACTCGATACTGGTAGGTGTATGAGAGGTTTAATGTGTAATTCTCAATTCTTTTATCATTTTTCGTAATTAGTTGCGAAAATACATTACATTGTTTAAAATGTTGTGTAATTGAAATAATTATTGTAAAAATATTGTTTTGTCTAATTAAAAAACATTGAATTAAAGCATGCTTACATAAAATTATTTTGAATGTCATCATCATTACGTATTTAATCCTCAGCAGTATTGTATTAAAGTGACAAAGAGTTTTATTTATAATTTATTTCATTAATACACATTATTATTGCCATTTCATTAGTTACATTTGTGTTACAGTTTCAATTAAGTAGGGTCCTACCTATTGAATTTTTCTTCATTTTGTGCGAATTACAATTATAACTTTATTTATTTACGTTACGATTTTGATTATTTTGACACGAGCTTGTGCGTTAGATTCATTAATATCTTTATTAATAAAATAAATAAGAGTTTGACTTTGAAATTTGTTTTGCTTATGAAAAGATTTAGAAATATTTACATGTATTTTTGGATCAGCAAAGACAGAACCTTCTATGTTCGGTAAGCTAGCTCTAGTTTTTCGATAGCAAGTCCATGTTTAAGCAAGGTCTTCGTTCTCAAATAGCAGTGCCTATAAACGTATCGAATGTTCACCATATTGTATGGTTGTGTGGTAAGTATGTATGTGGAGGCATTGGAAAATATAAGCACAAACACTAGAAGCACCGCGCTTTGCAAAGCAATTTCACAACCATTTACTTATTGCGAAAAATGCGTTATTTATTAATTTCAAAATATGCAAATTTCTAATGTATAATATATTATATAATTTATAAAATCGGTATTGGATGCGTGGCACCAGCGTTGTAATATGTAATTAAAATAAAATCACCTTAGTCCACTACATTCTGTATTTGTGTATGTATTTCGTGTTCTTATAAAACCAATATAATGTACATATTAATACACCAAACTGGAAATTTAATTATTGCAAGCTAAAAATAAAATTTTGAAATATATTCCATTTAATGTAAATTTTGCGTGTGTAGGTAGATTATACAGCGTATTTATTTAAAAAAAACAATCTAATATTACTTTATAATATTCTGCCCTTTCATACCATTAAATACTTATTACCTACCCTTAAATAGTTTTGCTGAGCAGGTAGGCTTGCACGCAGTATGACATAGTCGATGTTGCTACTAAATGTTCGTATTTTTGTTTTCATTACTCCTCATTCATTTGTTTTCGCCATAGTTCCATTAAAATATTCAGTTCCATCAATTGTCCAAATTAGTGAAAGCGGACCCGTGCATGAAGCGACACCATGCCGTGCCCTACCTAATACAACCAGCTCGTAGTTTGAATGTCGATGTCGTGAAACGTCCCTGTGCTGCCATCTATGTTTTCGCGTTTCACTCAACTTTATGAACGTCCACTCTCTATCACGAAAACATGTACATTTCTGCCGGTAGAAGCAATTTTCATGTGACTATATTATTATTGAAATGTGGAGTCCGATGATAGTGAAAATTTGGTTGTTCTATTGGCATCGCTACGCTCGGGCGGGCGAGCAGATTCCATGACGAGGGCCACGCCAACTTGCTAAACTCCATGTGGTTGACCGCCATTACCTTCCTGTGTGTCGGCTACGGCGACATTGTTCCCAACACTTACTGCGGGAGGGGCATTACCCTCACTTGCGGTATGGTGGTACGTATACACCGCGCACACACAATAAACAAAATTTCAAAATTCTACCCTCTCCACCGCTACTGCTTTCACTTTATACAAATTATATCGCTCTATTTACTGTAAATAGAAATTTGAAATTTTGAATAATCTCAACGACACATTTAACTGTGTGTAGAGCAACTGTTCAAAGGATAAGTCTCGTGTAAGGCACTGCAAACGTTTGAGCACAGAAGAACTTGGTTAAAACTTTACATAGCTACTCGCAACTCTGCGTCACGTATCGACAAACGTTTTCCGTGCAGATGAATCTAGATCTAAAGGTGAGCCATGTTTTCAAGATGCTTCTCCTATTACGAAGTATTTTAATCATAGTAACAGATTAAAAAAGTCAAACTCTTACGCTTAAAACAAAATCCACTCAAAATTATGAATCATAATGCAGTATTACATTTATATTTACATTTACACAGTTTGTTTTTTTTAAGTCCACATTTTTTATTTTTTTTATTAATGACTTATTCATAAGTAGAACGCCCACAATTAAAATTTCTCTACACGCTCAATTTTTCGCCCCGTGTTCACGTTTTTGTGAAAGAGTATTATTTTACGTAATAATATAAAATAAAATGCTGTCAACAGAAATAGTGAACGACTTATGTATGTAAAAAAAAATGTTAAAACGATTCAGGTTTCACGACGAAGAGCATGCCAATCTTCTAAACGCCATGTGGCTTATCGCTATAACGTTTCTGTCCGTCGGGTTTGGTGATATTGTACCCAATACCTATTGCGGAAGGGGAATCGCTGTTAGCACTGGAATTATGGTAAGTCTACCTCGATGGCTCGCTACTGTATGAAACCATTTGAAGAGATATTTCTTAGTTTACAATCGTTAATTTGGTCTCTGCAAGTGAAGTTTCATTGTACCTACTAAATACAACTGAGTCAGAGTACGCTTATGTATTTCGATGTTGTTATACGTGAAAATTAACACTGTTTTATGTTCAGCATGACACTAACCAATAAATTTAAGCATTCAATAAGTATAATCACACGAAATAAAAAAAAATACTAGTGATTTTAAATAACGTACATGCTGTAAATGTTGTGTTTGGTGTGATTTATGTCAAATAGGACCATTAGGTACTAATTCTGTGATTTTATTTTGCTGTGGTTTTGTACACTCGCCTGTTGGTTTGTTTTTTTTAAACGAATTAACGGCACGTTAAAAAGATAAGCAGGTATTACAATAGGTACTACGATTTTTCCATACATATATTTCGTAGTATTGAACCGTTTAATAAACGATTTCGCATTCTTCATTTTAACTCCATTTCACAAAATTTAAATATTCAAAAGTACGTAGGTATATCAAGTAGCCGTTATTAATTTATAAGAGCGTACATTCTTCAATATTTCGTTATTGTTATGTAACACTATGCACAAACGTCTTTTAAAAATGGCTCACTTTTCTCTTAGTTAGTTTTGAATTAGAGCAATCTTATGAAAATTTGTCACGATAAATAATATTAATATTGCTTGTGTAGTTTTATATATATATATATAGATAACTAAGCAATTAGCAGCAATAAAGAGCAGCATGTTAAACAAGGATTTTATTTAAGTAACACAGGCATAGTTTTAGTAGATAGCATGGTTTGCATAGCAACAAAATAATAATTAATCAAAATGGAAATATAGTTTCATCAGCCATTTTTTTTCAGTAAATTGATTAGTTTGGAAGTTTAACTAATACCTAGTCATTTTTGGATATTATAAACTTAACTTCTAGGTACTCAGTAGATTTTTTGATTAAGTATTTTGCTAGCTATTATTATGAATTTTATAATTATCTTTTTTTTATTTCGCGATACCTAATAAAGCATGGCATGATTCTTTTGTATCCTGATTTAAGGTAATTTGAAATTTTTCTTTAATAAAATTACTACAGCACTGCAGGTAGGTATAAATTCAGTAACTATAGCTCGATGGACTTTTATATAAATATCAAGAAAATGATTTAATTTTTTTGTAAAATAAACCACAGGTAAATATTTTCTGCATGCATATGAGCGTTGTTCTTACTTAATACTTAATTTAATTAAAAACACTTGCATTAATTGTAAATCTAAAAAATATTATTATCCCAATTATGTACATAATTGATGCTTATAATTTAAATTTAAATAAAGGTTTACAGTTATAATTCACGAATTTTAGTATAAATGGACACTTTTGCCAACCTAGCCAGCTATTATTTAAAATTAAAATTGTCTTCAAAACAACCAATAAAGCCGAAACAAAATCCTGGTTAGTTATTTCACTGCTAATAAGGATATTATATCTATCCTATTAGTAAAAAGCGTTTTAATGTAATCTGCTGTAGTTTCGTATGTATTGTATGTTTTAAAAAGAATTGTAATTAAAAAAGTGGCAACGGTGTACGCTGGTACTATTTTTTTTATAAATTCGCCAGGGTGCGGGTTGCACTGCGCTTCTGGTGGCAGTGGTCTCAAGGAAGATGGAGCTGACAAGAGCAGAGAAGCACGTTCATAATTTCATGATGGATACACAACTAACCAAAAGAGTAAGTATTTGTGTATTAGAAAAAACCATTATACAAATTTTCATAAACTCTCAAGAGAAAACAGGATTAGGAAAGGTTGTGTTTGGTAGCCAAGCCAAGGTTCGCCTGCCTGACACAACGGTGATTTTCAGACTAGCCCTCAGACGTAAAATAAAGCTAACTAAAATTAAATAAATGAAGTACAATTAAAATTTGATATTCGTAATTTTAAATAATAATAGGTAAGTAATAGATCATAATGAAGGTAGAGTGCTTATATTCGGGCTTAATGGCCGTCGTAAGTTGGAATTTCTTCCTAACGTTTCGCTAGCACGAGTGGCTAGCTTCTTCAGAGCCTCGCAGATTCTCGCAGTAGAGCTCTACTGCGAGCATCGGAGATGGAAGCATCTCTGAAGAAGCTAGCCACTCGTGCTAGCGAAACGTTAGGAAGCCATTCCAACTTACGACGGCCATTAAGCCCGAATAGAAGCACTCTACTGACGAAATATACTTTTTATATACCATTTGTGAATAAGAACACAATAATTACATAAAGGAATGAAGGAGTAGATGGTTTCAATATCACAAACTAACCAACAGTTCTTCTCTAACATTTTCGACAGTGCATTGGCTCCCCCTTAGAGCCAAGGTGATCAATCTTCCAGGCGGTGGTTCGCAGGACGGGCAGTAGTACTAAAGTGCAATATCAAATAGATGTTACTCTATGTACGTACATCCAATAAAAACATATATGAAGAAAAATTTCAACATCATGTAAACCCTACTTAAGAAAGCTTCAAGGTATATTGTTTATAATTTATGTTTGAGTAATGTAAATTTTATAACTTATTTTGATATGTGCTAGTACATTTGTTTAATATTTCTAAATATACTTACCTATGCTATTCTATTGTTATGTTATATGTTAGATTATTTGATTTTTGTTTTGTTACAATTATTTAGAATTGATGAATAAATTAAGGTAATATTATAGAGGAAGGCTAGGTGATTTTATTCAACTTTGCAATATTTACCTGATAGAATCTCTCCTTTCGACCCAAAAGGAGAGTGCAATAAAAAATATTTTAGCCCTCGTTTGAATTTAGTTTCGGAGATATGTTTTGATAAAAATATATAATTATATCGAAGCATATTTACTCACCGAAAATTCTAACTATGATTCTACTGTACTGAGGACTGAGCTTCTGTGGTGGAGCTGCGTTTGGAGTCGACACGACTAAATTATATGATTGTTTCATGAAAAATATTTGCGTTTCTATCGCGATGGAGAAAGGAAAGGTGCACGCACTCTACAGCAAACAAAAAATGTGCAAAAGTGGAACAAAAAATGTATGAAACTTTTCTCGGGGTCCAATTTTTCCTTTTATATTAATTCTCTCGCAATCATCATGAAAGTTTATGATGTTGATTGAAGTAATATGACCGGGAATATATTATAGCATAAATAGATGCTGGTCATCAATCATAATCAACATTCATTGATGATAGTGAAGGAATTTAAAAAAATCGGCCCCCGAGTATACTAGAAAAGTGCCGTGCGTTTTTGGAGTGCGTGCACCATTCTTTTCTCCATCGTGGTATCCATCAAGAAATTTTTAGGAATTATCCAGTTCTGCATAACGTACTAGGAACGCAGCCTGGTGTAGGAAAAAAGAGTTTGGTGTACAGCATTGCACTTGCTGTACAATTAATAATATGCCACTGAAAACGACATGCAGTGAACCGACATGTGCCGATAGGATAGGTTAATTAATCGAGGGCAATTTTTTTTGTAAACCACATAAAATATTTATGTGTTCTGTTACGACGCCATCCACAGTGCTGTACACCACTGTAAAGCACTGTGGATGTCAACGTCAATTCGTCTAATGTGGCAGCACTGTCAGCCATTGTCATTCGTCGCCGCCCCAATTGTGAGTAGTGCTAATTGAATGGGTGAGTAGTGATTTGGTGTTTTTCTTTTTTTTTTACTTTTTTTTTCGCGACCGCTGCTTAGTTTTTACGAAAATAAACGTTTTATGAGCAACTTTAGGTATTTAAAAAATTAAAAACAAATAAAAAATTCAATTGCAATCACTGCAAATTTACCAAAATTAACATTGATAATTGAGATTTTTTTTAAGACGTGTACATGACCTAAATGTATAAAATCTCATGTATTTGCGGTACCAGATACTTTTATTGAATTCCTAGAAGCTGTGTCCAAAATTACATTGAGGACAGATCACGAGATTGCACGAGTTTGGAGATTATAACTAGTGATTAATAAAGCATAATGTTACCTGGTGTATGGCATGATGCAGTTGTAGTGCGGTCGGGGCGCTCGGTATCACAATAAGGTCTCTAGTGGCGAGGCCTTCAGGGGACGGGGTTCCCTGCAGCAACACGCACTAGTTGAACAACCAGTCGTAAGATGAATTACCAATGAGGAATAAAATTACAAACAAACACAATTCAAACAAAAGATGCAGAAGCCCTTCTCCATAACGCCATTTTAGGGCAGTAATGTGCACTCACGTTAAGAGGGTACATTTTAAAACGCCGAGTGTAGGTATTTTCTCTGTCTCAATGGGATAGACTCAACCCGGATAAGAGCGTCAGAGACAACTGCATCAGAGACCCATTACTTGCCTACAAAAATGTCGCAGCGCCTGCTCTCAGCAAAAGCCTGTTTTCTACATCAAAACACATCCGATTTTGATTTTATTTATTTCTTTGTTTTTTAGAACCTAGTAGCTAGTGTTCTATGTTTTCAGGAGTTCATTTTTATTATTAAGAACCGATTTTATGAAGAACCGATTGCGAAGCATTTTTATTTTGGATAGATTTTAATTAAACATTTTGCTTATTCAGTTTTAATATTTCAGTATAAATAAAAAACTTAGATTAAATTTTAAAACATAGAGTAATAGCTGCTGGTTAGAGGATGGTGTTGCCAAAAAAAAATTGTATGGATATCTTTGAATATGGGGTTTGGAAAAGGTTTCGTTTTTTGTATGGGCCGACCTTAAAGTCTCTTATTAGTGAACCGCATCATAACAAAATCCAGCTGAATAACACCGAAACTTGACATGGAATCAAATGAAATGTCTTACACAGACGACGATGCGCATTTTTATGGAGAGGTATGTAAAGTGCAAAGACAGACATCGAAAAACGATTCAACACTATCAGGCGCCCCGAGAGTTCGAGCGCGCGCGATGTACTTTCTTGACTGAATTTTGTTAAATTATCAATACATATCTCTAAACCTATTGTGTTACAGACCAATATATAATTTAATGGTCGGTATAAGGTTATTTTAAAGTTAAAAATTGTCTAGGTGCTTGTATGATGAGGAGTGGTGCCGCGAAAAGCGTGGAAATAATAAAATTTTAGAGAAAAAATGTCAACCACCGGCGTTATATCCAAAAAGCTGCACAACGGGCCACGCTATAGCGAGGGTCTGCAGTATTACAAAAAAATCTTCATACAGATTCATTCATCATCCTCGCTCATTGATAATATGTGAGATTTAGTGATACACTTACACAGTGACCAAATGACTTGGAAGTAAGGTTCCTCACTTTTTTTTTCACCGGAGTGTTAAAACCAGCACGAAATCAGTAACACAAAAATAATGGGCTTAAGTAGATATATAGAAATTCATTATTGCTCTAAAAAAAATATAGAACTAAACAGTAAATTAAGTAATTGACATGTGGGGCAAAGGCGGACATGTCTTGCAGGAATTTCTCCCAGTAAACATTTTGCCTGTAACAGTACTCAGAAGTACTTGTAAATCATATAGAGAGTCACACATAATGATGAGATAAGCACATCTGGAAGTGTATTCCAGCCAGATAACTGGACTTGTTAAGAGGAAAGATTAGCTGAGCCCTTTTTCAGATTTAAGAATTCTAAACCAATATTTCCGTCGCGCTGAAGTAGCCGGGACCACGCGGGAGCGATAAGGACAACTGCTGCTCCGACTAAAAATCCTTAGTAAAAACTCAAAAATTGAGGTTCCGTTCTCGACTGTTTCCTCCTCCAAAACTTCGCCAATCGTATCGAACTTTTGGAAACTGAATGGGAACAAAATATTCTGTGTCGGACTGTTTTCAATTTTTGCACTTATTATTTTCAGATTTGTATACTAGGCTTCTGGTTTGCGGCCTATTTAATGGGCCGTTTTAAGCAGTACATGAAGTAACCTAGAACATATAAAAAAAATATATTAAAAAAAGCAAAACATACAGACACAGATACTGATGATATTGATCGTATTTGAAAAAATAATTGATCTAGGGTCAAAAATCAGGGAGTAATCAGTCGAGAATGTTATTATGAAAAATTACCACTAATATTGCTTCTTAAAAGTGCATCAGAATATTTGTCTTCAGTTTATACAATCTGTAATGCCTCAATGAAAGTCTTAGAAACTTAAGAGTTAGGGTTATATGATTTTCTTAGAAGCTTAAAACTTATGTCAAATGAAAGTATTATAAGATTAAAGTTTATGTAAGTTCTAACGAAGGATAAAATAAAAAAAATTCAAGCAAGAGGAAATCTAGCTAGATGTATGGAAAAAATTGTGCAAGTGAATATTGGAAATTCGGCTACTCGGTTTAAACCCACACGGGTTACATTAATTTATTGAATTAATTAAAAAAATAACATATTTTTAATGCACTTAATTTCCTATTCCTGTTAATTTCAACTTAATACCTCTATATACTCTTTCTTGATAAAAAAAAAAGTATCTCGACAGACGGACGGACGCATAACAAAGTGGTCGTATAAGGGTTCCGTTCTTTTCTTTAGAGGTAAGGAACCCTAAAAAAAGGTTAAATACCTGCGTGGGATGTGCGAGACGCGCCGACATGAGTAGAGGGTGAGCTGAGACTGAGGCGGAGGGCGGGGGTGATGATGACTCCACCAGCACCTCCGCGTCCACACATTCAAAATCTGCAACCACACATTCAAACACCAATATGTACCATATTAATTATATAACAATTGTGCTTTAGCCAGGAATGAAGAACTGTGACGATACTTGCAGAACTCACTAATAATTACTGATAGACTTATCTGTATTTTAAAATTAACGAGTCTTTAACGAAACCGAACTCTGATCAATTTGAGGAAGTGAGATATTCTGGTTCTCGGTGGTTCTTAGGAGTGACCAATAGACTGAGAACCAACATGTCTTTTAAAGCTACAATAGGGTTGGTAAAATATAGGCTGAACCGGCTGAAGCCCCAAACAAATTCAAGAATAAAAAACTTCTGCTGCACCCGAAAATTCAGGTCTAGCTCTAAAAATTAACAAGTGAAAAGTGGCTATCGGCGGTTGGTAACTTTTACCCGTCTAGCACTTAAGTCCGTTGCTAATTTTCTCTCCGTACAAAACCTAACAAAATATATAAAAATTTACGTGATTTGCAGTTCCTGGTTCTTTCATAGTATCAGTAGGAGAATCAATGTGCAGAATTTCGTTGAGATCGAACCGTGGCATCCCTCTGCACAGGCAAACGACCACAACGAACGAAAAACGAGTCTAAAAGTCACTTGTGTAACTAAGATACAAATAAATTATTAACATAGGTCGCAATACGTAGCAGTGACTAAGAAACTAGAAAATTGTAAGCTATCATTCAAACATAGAATAATTAAGACAAAAATATGTTAAGACTGGAGGACCATCATATCGGGGAAAAGGCATAGTCGTTCTGTAACTATTAGAATATTAATTCTAATAGATTTATTGATAATACAAATAATCAAATTAATTTGCAGAAACGTATTTTGCATAACGCAATCCACACAGCTATCGATCAGGGACCAGAGACGGCGGAGGGAGTCTCCATGGTGAGTCTCCTAGCAACACTCTCCCGGCCTTTCACGAGCTTCTCTCCCCGGTCCCCGCATCCCTGTGCCCGATTCCCGCTACTCACTCTCTAGGTAGAGCACGTTCTCTAGGCTCATCTCCGTCATCTTGATGCCACCTTTCCGAAAGGATGCCGCATCCTCTGCCCGACGCCGCGGTAAACTCGATATTGATCTAACAACCGTCGCTTAGCGCTGCATAACTAAAGCACCCGCGGTACAATTTAGTTTTTGAGCGGCACATTTGAATCATTGGAACGCTTGTTCATTTTAAATTTAGATTTTTATTTTATGAACTACATGAAAATGTGACAGTACTATGTATTGAATAAACAACAACAAAAAAACAAGTTTTTTAATGAACTAGTTTTTTCACGTTTATAAATTAGACAGGAATTCACAGCACATACCACCCAAAAGACAATGCACCCTAAAAGACGGTTTAGGACTAAACAGTTAGAAGCAGGTGGCAGTTATCAGCTTGGGGTGTGCTATGGAAAATTGAGGGGGTGCCAGGTGGAGGGGAGGAGAAGGGGTCACGCTTCAGTGCTGCCACCTGCCCGCAGTCACGCTTCTCCGCACAGTCACCATAATACCATGCACCGGACTCGCTTACTTTCCCCCTTGCGGTGCCAATAAGCAAATTGATTAGCTATCGACCGGAATGGGTTGTATTATAACGCGTATGAAATTAATATACGCTTATCAATGATAAGTGAAACAGTTAAGCAATTATTTGGATTTACGTAAAACATGAATTTGCATTTCTGATGTGGCAGATAGCCGAATAGTTACAGTACTTACTTGAGTGAGGGTTCATGGATACACCTGGTATGCTATGATTTTCAGAATTTGAAAATATCTCCGTTAATATTTTGTGAAAAATTACCATATCGTCACAAAGGTGTAAAGAAATGCACCCTAAGGAAATATATCAACTGAATATGTGCTGTAGTGGATTTACACAGATATTCAGGTTTAACTTTTTATAAAACAATAATTTAGAAAGAAAATAAGACCACAGAAATAGAAACAAAATACATAATTTAGGAAAAATATACAAAATATAAATTAAAACTACTAATATTAAATTAGGTATCATTTCTTTGAAAAATTTGTAATTGTATATTGTGTAAAATACTCACGAATATTGAGCAAATTTCCGTTAATGCTATTTTTTCAGGAACCTATACCACACGTAAAAAGGTACTACAAGATGGGCTAAAGGAAAACACCCGATTTTTTTTCAAAGTACTTTATTTAAGAATAAAATATTTGGTTCTTCTTGAGGATTGTTTTTATGAGAAGTAAATTTTTTTTTCCATCAAGTCTAGAATAATGATATCGTTGCCACCACCGCCAGAACTAAAGACAGTTTATGGCACGCGGGCCTGTTTTATGGAATTTTCCATCATTTTGCCAGAACTTCTCGCATTCTTGGCGGATATTGTCTATTAGGGCTTTATGAGTCTGGGTATGTTGATATAACCCGTGAAACCTAAAACCTCACAAAAACAAAAATAATTCTGGAGCGGTCAAATCATGTCATCTTTAAGGCCAGCGCAAATTGCCTAAACGATATATTAGGCGACCTTGGCGACCAGCAAGTCTAAGTGGCACTGGCAGCCGCGACGGCCGCATAATGCTTTCACCTTATTACAACGAGCGGAGGCTACACCCCCGGGGGCGGGGCGCCCCGGGGGGGGCCCGGGGGGGGGGGGGGGGGGGGGGGGGGGGGGGGGGGG
>WYDE02213045.1:0-21837 GCA_009867175.2 Adela reaumurella
CATCCAAGACCTGACCGCGCTCGGCAGTGCTTAACTTCGGTAATCGAATACAGAATACCGCAACCACTGAGACAACGACGCTGATAACATATTCCCAGGCAAAATAGCTAACAAAAATTCATATTTATATCATAGAATTAATTTTATTTTTATTTTTCAGGATCACCTCCTCTCACCGGTTCCGGAACAGTCAGAATTATTGTTCAAGACGTCAACGACCATAGTCCAGAATTTGAAAGGCAGAGCTATAGAGCTGCGATACCTGAAAATCATCGCGTCGGCACAATAATTCTAACACCGATTGCTATCGATAAGGATTTTGGAAACAATGCAAAAATTAAATACAGTCTATTAGGCGAAAAGATGGACAGATTTCACATCGACCAAGATGCTGGAGTTGTAACCACAAGAGTTGTTTTGGACCGAGAAGAATGCGCTATTTACTACATGACTTTAATGGCACAAGATTCTGCAACAACTGATCCTCGAACAGCCACAGCGAATTTGACCATCATTATTGAAGATGAAAATGACAACACTCCGACGTTTAGTCACTCAGTGTATGAAATTTATATTCCCGAGCACACAGCACCTGGTGACTTTGTCTTTGGAGCAAAAGCGACCGATAATGATATTGGACAAAACAAGAGAATCTGGTATGATTTAAAAGGGGAACACGCGGATTTGTTTAGCATTAATCGTGAAACTGGAGTTATAAAAGCCAAGAAAGAATTGGATTCCCTGTACATTAATCCAGATCAAACATATAACGTTATAATAGTTGCTACAGATAGCGGAAATATTCCTCGGCAAACTACGGCAGAGCTAATTATAATTTTGAAATCAATACAGAACTTTCCAAAGTTCAATTCATCCAACAAATTAACATTTACCCTATCAGAAGATACACAAGAAGGGGTTCTTATAACAAGGCTGTATGCTACATCACCGAAACGAATACCAATGGGTAATCTCCAATACTCGGTAGCTGGTGGAAATGTTGGTGATGCTTTACGTATAGATAGTAATACAGGGGAAATATTTGTCACTGGCAAAGGATTAGATTACGAAACACTACCTATATATGAAGTGTGGTTTGAAGTGCGTGATTCTGACAATCCATCAATGAAGTCAGTAATAGAAGTTGAAATAAAAGTAACGGACGCTAATGACAACAGCCCCATAATAGATAATGTTTTTTACAATGCTTCTATTCTAGAGGAAGATTCACCTCCACAACTTATCATACAAATATCTGCTCATGACGATGACTCAAATGAAAATGGTCAAGTATCTTATAGACTTATTAGTGACTATGAAAATACATTCGAAATTGATGAAGATACTGGAGAAATTTTCACTAATGTGAAACTTGACAGAGAAACAATCCCGTTTTATGAAATCGCCGTTGAAGCTTTTGATCATGGGTCTCCCGAACTGGTCGGAACATCCACAGTGCTGGTTACAGTGATAGATAAAAATGATAATCCGCCAAGATTTACTAGACTTTTTAGCGTAAATGTCACAGAAAATGAGGAAATTGGCTCATTTGTAATAAGAGTCACAAGTTCCGATCAAGATCTGGGACCGAACGCAAACGCTACTTATAGTTTTACAGAAAATCCTGGTGAAAAATTTGTAATAGATGCAATTAGCGGAAATGTGACCGTAGCGGCGTCATTAGACAGAGAACAACAAGACGAATACATTCTCAAGGTTGCTGCAATAGATGGTGCATGGCGAGCTGAAACTCCAATAACAATAACGATTCAAGATCAAAATGACAACGCTCCAGAATTTGAATACTCATACTACAGCTTCAACTTCCCTGAATTGCAAAATAAAGTAGTTTTTGTTGGCCAAGTAATTGCTACAGATAGAGACAAACAAGGCCCAAATTCAATAATTTCATATTCCCTGCAACAACCTTCAGATCTTTTCACTGTAGATCCAGCTACTGGAGAAGTATTTAGCAAGAAGACTATGAAGTACAAACAGACTTCACTTGAAACCTCACCAGAAAACATGTACTCAATAATAGTGGTTGCGACAGATAACGGAAAACCACCTATGTCTTCAGAATGCCTCGTAACCGTTAATGTTGTTGATGCGAATAATAATGCACCTATATTTGAATCTCATGAATATTTGACACCAGTTCCGAATGGTGCTATGGTTGGAGAGAGAATAATGCGAGTTATTGCTAAGGATGAACTTGATTTTGGTATAAATTCAGAAATAGATTATTATATTTCGGGTGGAAACGCATCAGAGTATTTTACCATCGACAAAACACAAGGATGGCTGACAGTCATAAAAACGTTCACTCAACTTGGACGCTATTATCTTCTTCGAGTAAAGGCGATAGACCGAGGTGTACCATCACAATCAGACGAGACAGTAATTGTCTTCGTGGTGACTGGGGAAAATGTTCATACTCCTGTATTCACAGCACTAAGCTACCAAGTCATAGTGCCTGAAAATGAGCCAATAGGATCTACGATTTTGACAGTGATGGCAACTGATGATGATGACGGACCTAATGGAATAGTTCGGTATGCTATATCAGAAGGGAATAAAAAGAAACAATTTAGAATAAATTCCGTCACTGGATCAATAACAATATTGGAACCCCTTGATTTTGATAGCGTTCAGGAATATCGATTAAACATTAGTGCGAAAGACATTGGATTTAAGCCCCAAGAAGCCACTGCAATGCTCACAATTATATTGACAGATATTAATGATAATATGCCAACTTTCAACCAGAGCCAATATATTGCATATCTGCCAGAAAACTCACCAGCAAATAGTTTGGTTTATAAACTGCAAGCAACCGACATTGATTCACCTAAAAATGCAATAATACGTTACTATATAATTGGTGGAAAAAGCCAGGAACTTTTTGGAATTAATAGTAAAACTGGTGAACTATATTCAAAAGTTAGCTTTAATTATGAGGAACAAGTTCAATACACAATAAATGTATTAGCAGAAAATCCTGATTCTCCTATGCACAGCTCGACAAAAGTTATTATTCATATTACGGGTGTCAACGAATACTATCCTAAATTCATACAACCAGTATTTCATTTTGATGTCTCAGAATCAGCTGAAGTTGGAACTAACGTGGGTGTTATTCAAGCTACAGATCAAGACAGCGGAGAAGATGGAAATGTGTACTACCTCTTCGTTGGTTCGAGTAACGATAAAGGATTTTCCATTAATTCACAAACTGGTGTTATACGCGTGGCTCGCTACCTAGATAGAGAAACACAAAACAGAGTAGTACTTACAGTTCTGGCTAAAAACTTTGGTGGCATACGTGGAAACGATACCGACGAAGCTCAGATAATTATTTCAATTCAAGATGGGAATGATCCACCTGAATTCTTATTGAACTTCTACGAAGCGATCGTCTCTGAAGGAGCTACTATGGGTGAAGAAGTCATCCAAGTAAAAGCTGTCGATAAGGACGTGCGTCCCCAAAATAATCAGTTCAGCTATTCTATCATTGCTGGAAATTCAGATCAAGCATTCAAAATTGATCCTCAATCTGGAGAAATTGAAGTCGCACACCTCCTTGACAGAGAAAGTACGCCAGCATATACGATTATGGTTGGTGCCATCGATACAGGTTCCCCTCCACAAACTGGAACAGCAACTGTAAAGATTTCCCTTACGGACATTAATGACAATGGACCAATTTTCGAAGCCGGAGAATTTGTTGGAGCAGTGTATGAAAATGAACCACCAAGTACAATCATCACAAGCGTTACAGCCAAGGACCCAGACTTGCCACCAAATGGTGCTCCTTTTTCATTCTCAATCATCGGCGGTAAACACAAAGATTTTGTTCGAATCGAACATCATACTGGAGTAATAATGACTACAAAACGAATCGACAGGGAAATTACACCATTCTTAGAAATTACTATGGAAATAGAAGATAGTGGTACTCCGGTAATGCGCTCTGTATACACAACCAAAATTGAAATTATGGATAGGAATGACAACCCACCAGTACCCAGATCTGTTCATGTGCTTGTGTACGCGTTCAATAATATGGTACCAAATGGAAAGATAGCAGATGTGAAACCTAATGATCCAGACACTACGGGCGATTACAGTTGCAGAATAACAAAAGACTCAAGATCTGACATACTCAGTATTCGAAAGGGCTGTGATTTGTACACCAATAAAATTAAACCAGGCCAAGGATATTCACTTTCAGTTTCCGGAAACGATGGAATACACAAAGATGTTATTTCTTCAGTGAGTGTAGAGTTCTTTTCGTTCGACAATAACACCGTTGACGAATCTATAACACTCAGAATCGAAAATATGACAGCCACATCCTTCTTAACGTACTTTTATAGAAATTTATTAGATTCACTAAAACAAGGACTAGATGTAAAACAACATGTTCACTTGTTTAGTATGAATGAAGTCGAACAAGGATTAGAAATCTCTCTAGCGATGACAAGCGGACACAACATAATCAAGAGAGAAAACACGCTTAACCATTTAAAGAGCAGAGAATCTGATTTACGAAAAAATTTAAGAACGAAAATAATACTGCCATACCTTCCATGCTCATATCACCAGTGTGATAATGGAGGAATTTGCACCGATTCTATCCAAGTGCGTGATACAACAAGAATAACCGACAGTCAAACTATGATTCTTACCTCACCGCTTGTCACCCACGACTTCATTTGTCACTGCAGTGATGGCTTCACCGGACCCACGTGTGAAAAACGCCAAGACCCATGCTCACCAAATCCTTGTTTAATTGGAGGTCAATGTAGGAGACAAGGATTCGATTTCCACTGCATCTGTCCGCCAAGACGCGAAGGAAAGACTTGTGAATTAGAAAGAGGTGACGTGTGCACTAGTAATCCTTGTAAAAATGGGGGTTCATGTAAAGAAAGTTCTGATAGATCTTCGTTCTTTTGCCTATGTCGACCTGGATACCGAGGTAACCAGTGTGAAGCAATCGTCGATTCGTGCAGACCGAACCCTTGCCTGCATGATGGAATTTGTGTCAGTCTTAAGCCTGGATATAAATGCAGCTGCTCCGATGGTCGCTACGGCAAACATTGCGAAAGTTCTACATTTGGATTCAACGAGTTGTCTTTCATGAAATTTCCAACCTTGGATGCTTCGACAAACGACATAACAATAATTTTATCTACAACAAAATCAGACTCACTCCTCCTCTATAACTATGGCGCGCACACAGGAGGAAGATCCGATTTTATAGCCATTGAATTACTTGGTGGAAAAGCTGTATTTTCTTTTGGTGGAGCACGAACATCAATCGCTTCTGTTAGTGTCGCTGGAGAAAGCAAAAACCTAGCAGATGGGAAATGGCATAGAGTAACCGCAACTAGAAATGGTCGAGTGATATCATTGAGTGTTGCCTCTTGCACTGAACATGGGGACTACTGTGAAGACTGCAAACCTGGTGACCTAAACTGCTACGCTGATGACACGGGACAATCAGGGTGAGATTTTAAATTTTCTTTAAAACTTTATATTTCTGGTTAGTTCATTTTAAAAATTAAAACACATATTTTTTCTTACAATTTTTAGATTTCCATTAAAGCGCGTAGGAAGCCACCTTTAAGAATTTTAAAATGTAGCCCAAAATAATTACATCTGTGTAAGTACTGGTAACTCTGCAAAATATAAGAAAATTATTTGTCTATCGATGAGAATTTTTTTCTTGCAAAATTTTTGTTTGTTTTCTGACTTCAGATTTTTTCATTTTCTCTATATTTTCTTCTCGGTGGCATATTACCATTGTCTACTGCGCGAGTTTATAATTTTTAATCCTTATAAATTTTCGTCGACTTTTTGACATGGATTTGTAGATAATTTCATCTTCTTTGCGGAACAAAAAATTTTACTGATGCAACTAGACTTTTTCACGCGCCGCGGCGTCATAAACTCAAATATCTCGTAAACCAATCAAGTTACATCAGTAAAGTTTTACCAGTTTTTTGTTCCGTAAAGAAGATGAAATAATCTACAAATCCGTACAAAATTTATAAGGATTAAAACTTAGCTGAAAAAATTAAGAACTCGCATAGTAGACAATCGTAATATGCTTCCCGGTGAACTTTGCAGAAAAGTCTTCTCTAAGTTTGAAAATTTCAAAAATGAACTGTTCTTTACCGTAAAGTTCTTATAGAAAATGATAATATTTTAAACAAAAGAGTGTGATCGATAGACAAAGAATCATTTAATATTTTGCAGTAAATTTCATCAGTCCGATAAACTGGTCTCGTTATAAGGGGAGTAAATTTTCAAACATTCACATTTAGCTTTCCTACACACATTAAAACCCCTCTTTTTAATAACATAGGGAAAATTTACATAACCTGTAAATCTTAACTTTAAGATGTAATTTAATAAAAAAAAATCATACTTGTAGATTTAACATTACAAGCACTAAGAGAAGTAATTCACCTGCTCTTTAAATGTCACTTTTCAAGTAATTACTCGCTTCAATTAAAATAATCAAACAGGAAGTTGTAGTTTTTCCACATAGGAGCAGCCTCTTTAGAATTATGAAGTGTTTAATCATTATAATTTTTTTTTCTCATTAATTAAAAAAATTATGCATGATATTTTTTTATTGTTTCAGAACACTGAATTTCAACAATGAACCATTATTGATTGGAGGACTAGCCAAAGCCGATCCTGTCCTAGAAAGGCCAGGTCAAATTCATTCTGATGATTTCGTGGGATGTCTACACAGTGTTGCCGTCAATGGAAGACTGCTCAATCTGAGCAGCCCTCTGTCAGCCCGTGGCGTAGATCCTACATGTGGAAGATCATCTAGTGGTTCTTGTGTGAAGAAGGATTATTCAGAATGCTCCGGTGTCGGAACATGCATAGACCGATGGAAGACTTCCTATTGCCAGTGTGGAAGTAACTTAATCTCTCCAAACTGCAATAGTGCCCTCCAGCCAGTATCTATAAGCAATGGAGGATACGTTCAATTTGTGATCTCCGAAAAACACCGAAGAATGCAGCTACTCGAATTTATTTACGGAGGATCCACTTTATGGCACAAGAGAAATATTAGATCAGCATTCAAAACTACCAGCTTCCCTACTACTACGCCATCAAAAAGTGTATCTTTCCTTGTTCGAACTGTGAAAAGGGAAGGAATACTATTTTACGCAGGCACAGATAAGCATTATACTCTACTGCAACTAAAAGATGGTGCGTTAGTTTACATTTCCAAACAGAATACAGTGGTGAACATGACAACATCTGAGGAAATAGATATAACCAATGGAGAGTGGCATAATATAACATTGTTGTCACACAATCGTGCTATAAATTTGATTATCGATGACAAAAAAGTTGGAGAAGAACTGGATTCTGCGGGTGTCCATGATTTCCTCGATCCTTACCTAACTGCAATGTATATTGGAGGAGTAAGAATAGATTTGCTTCCAGCAAATGTTATGTCTAACTTTGAAGGATGTTTTGCTAACTTCAGCATCAACAATGAAATTCAACCCTTCAATGGTTCTGGTAGCATCTACAGCAATGTCATTCAGAGAGGAAAAGTTTTTTATGGATGTCACGGGCCAATAGGAATTGGTATCACACAAGCCACAGACCCACTAAGCATTGGTATCACCTTAGTAATAGTATTCTTTGTTATTCTGATTGTAGCAATTCTCGTCTCTTTTATAGTGTTTAGGCTCAGGAAGCAAAAGAAAGAAAAGAACGACAACGTTAATGGCAAAAGTCACATGATTCATAAGCAAAATGGTGGACCGAATTTAATAGGCGCCCCTAATCTAATCACAGGAGGAAATGATAATGTCATGAATCGTGGTCTTCACTCAAATGAAACAAATCTAAGTGGATTCATGTCAGACAATGCAGATATAATGCGAAGTGTCGGAGGTCATCACATGGTCGGACCAGAACTGTTGTCCAGAAAATATAAAGAAAGAGAAATAATTGGTAATGATCACCCACGACCACAACGACCTGACATAATAGAAAGAGAGGTGGTTGGTAAGAGTCCAGCTCTACGAGAAGATCATCATCCACCACCTCCGCCTTCTACAAATCAGTCTCACCATACGCATGACCACCCTGGAGGTTTGGACATGAATTCTGAAATTCCTGAACACTATGACTTAGAAAACGCAAGTTCCATAGCTCCGTCGGATATAGATATTGTGTATCATTATAAAGGATACAGAGAGGCTGGAGGTATTCGAAAGTACAAGGCGACTCCTCCAACAATAGCTAGCTACCATCATAAACATCAGACACCACAGCACCGACATTCACCGCATCACGCTTCTGGTTACCCACCGAGAGTGTTGCCGCAGTCTTCTCAGCCACAGACCGCTCCGCGGCAGCACCAAACTACTCCTCTGGCCCGTTTGTCGCCTAGTAGCGAGCTCAGTTCACAACAGCCGAGAATATTAACATTACATGACATTTCGGGAAAGCCTCTCCAAAGCGCACTTCTTGCCACAACGTCGAGCTCCGGCGGTGTGGGAAAGGACGTATTGCATAGCAACAGTGAAAGAAGTCTCAATAGTCCCGTGATGTCGCAGCTCAGTGGGCAGAGCTCATCAGCTAGTAGAAAAAATCCTGGAGTGCCACCTCAAGTCCCAATAGTTGGATCTGTGGGGGCTAGTGCTATGGGTCTCACGGCTGAAGAAATAGAAAGGCTGAATGCCAGACAACGGACTTCTAGTCTGGTGTCAACTTTGGACGCCGTGTCCAGCAGCAGTGAGGCACCGAGGAGCGGCGGGGCCGGTCATCACATGTCACACAGAAGGCACTCGCCACAGGGTGATAATCACAGCTCCACTAGCACAGACGAAAGTGGTAACGATAGTTTCACGTGCTCAGAAATCGAATACGATAACAACAGTATTAATGCCGACAAGTACTCGAAGACAGACGACGAGGACCGGAGGCCAAACATCAGCGGAGGTAGCGGTACGAGCAAGCCGCCCATCATGCCACCTCCTTACGACGGATTTGAGTCCTCTTTTCGGGGTTCACTGAGCACGCTAGTGGCTTCTGATGATGACTTGGCTCCGCATATGAGCGCCGCGCTCTATCGACAAGCCAACGGCTCTCCTTCGGGGCCGGCGACTCTAGGTTGGGACTACTTACTAAATTGGGGACCAAATTTCGAAAGTCTCGTTGGCGTATTTAAGGATATCGCCGAGTTGCCTGATTCGATGAGCGGGAGGATGACCACAGCACTTAGATTACCTAATGGCAGTGCAAAGCCGTCAGAAGAGTATGTATGACAAAAAATGTTAGATAGTAGACACAACTAATCAATTTGTAAATAATAATACTGTAAGTTAGTTATGTAGGTAGAAATTGAAATTGTACATTGCGGAGAGCCTTAATTTAAGGTTCCTAGTAACTGTCTTGCCATATTCTGTTAAAACTTTATATTTTTCGTAAGCGGTTATCACTTGTAAGTAAGTAAATGGAAGAATTGTCCGTGTTATTGTAGTTATATGTAATTTATGAAAACGTCTGAACCTCATTGTAAATAAACTGTACAAAATATAGTTAATAATAATTTGTACATTTCATAGGTATTAATTAGGTAGCCGCATCAAATTGTTCGAATAAAGTTCACATTAAATTATATTCTATTATTATTAAAATTTGAAATGAAAACGTGAAAATCATAAATTATAAAAATACTACGTAAATGAAACGTTTTTTTCGATGTATTTTAAACATACTTTTCAGATTCGAGAGCATGATAAATGTGACAACAGTTAATGTTTACGAAGCCATAAATTGAATTGTGAACAAAGTGCCAAAATGTGAAATTATTGTATAAAACTATCGAACTGACTGATTTTGTATTTTTTTTTAAGTACATATTATTTTAGAAAAAATAAATTGACAATGAAATTACAATGCGTTTTAATTTTGTTTTATAAATCTTTCTTTTTTTTCTTCTTCTTCAAATCATAATCTCTTAGCTCTATTACATAGGTACCAATTCACAGCAAGTTAACTATCGCTGCAATATATAATTTGAATGTTACATTGTGACATAAATGAACCATTAACCGTTCAGGTACTTGATTGATAAGACCATATACCTAAATATAACTCGGTCGTAAAAAACGAACAAAAACCGTCGCGATAAAGGGAAGTTGCCTTACCTGAAATTTAGCATTTTAGTAGACAGCGGTAGCTGTAGAGTGGCTTTGAAATAATGTTACTGTATATAATTTATTTAAAAAGTAAATTAGCATTACTAACACTAACTTATTGTAACTACACCTCTATGACCATGGTTATAGGTAATAAGAATTACTTAATGCGAAAGGTTAGGTTGAGGAGTCACCTCACATTTCCACTTTTGCTGTATTTACAGGAACCACAAAAAACTTCCTACAGTGCGAGTATTTAGAAATTGTGACGTTTTTTTCGGTATGTTTGTCTATCTGAGTTATTTAGAGCAGTAATTGATTTATACCGTATTTTTATATAACATATCGTAAGCGTTATTTCAATCTCAAATTGGGAAATGTGTGGTTTTGGTCAAAAACTTCACTGTATTGGAAGATTTTGTTTAGAAAATAAGAAAATGTACGTTTTTGATGGTAGCTAAGTAAATTTTTCCCTTCCTAACTTTACAATAAGAGCATGTCCAACATATCAACAACGTTCAACAGAAAAAAAGGTTATTGTGAAATAAGTAGGTTTGATTGACATCTGTCAATCATTTGGTATCTTTCTTTCTGTAATAAGATTCTTATAAAAAAGTTTAGGTTTTGAATAAATTCTGCACAAGAATCCAAATATGATAAAAGAACCTGTATGCTTTATGTATATAACTGAAATATAGGAATTAATTTATCATGGAAATGATCGGTATTGCTCAAACAGCCACTTTTGAGCATAAATTGTTCACTGGTTGGGAGTTGATTATGTTCGGTTTTAGTGCAGGAATCGATATAATAATTTGATGGTTGCCAGTAAAAAACAAACGAAAACTTTCAAAATGGAAATGTGTGCTTTGGAATGATCACTCCTTAAATACGATACAAAAAGTAAGAAAGTTAGAGGTATGGAAGCGCAGGCAGCTCAATAGGTAATTTTTTTTGGTTAAATGACAAATGAATTCCTATCTATTGAAGAAACTGTTTTAAAATCAGATCCCTTCAATATAAATATAGGTATAATATACTTCCAAATTTATAAGATTGAAAAACGATACCTATTTAATGTAAGTTTAAAAAAAATGCACTCCACCAAAAACGCAACCATTATCTCCGTTTTTGCAAAGATATAAGGTTTTATTAAATTGCAATAAAATCTAACCAAAAATTTAAGATTTTTGAATAGTTACCTAATTCAAAATTGTTTTAAATTCAAAGTCTACAATCTTCGTGTCCATGTATTTCTTTTCCACATCTGACTACCTGCTCACAATTTCCCAAGTTCTTATATCGAAGGTATGGAATAGTACAAACTGTCGTTCGAGCCAATTCAAGCGTGTCCTAAAATTACTGTAGTACTAGGTATATAATTGCCTATGAAACAATAGAGTCGTCAATGAAAGAATTTTCATACGAAAATGTTGTCCACTGAATGGTGTGCTTGTATTTTTGCAGTTAGTGGTAAGTAAGACTTCATTTTTAAAAATAAATTACTTGGTAAATGTAATGAAATGAAATGAAATTAAATGAAATTTTAAAAAAATATGTAAATAATTACTACATATAATTATTTACATATTTTTTAAAAAAATTAATTTTTTTTTTTAGAATTATTACATTCTAAAATATTTTCTTGGATGGAGTATGCATGAGTATATCTAGGCTAAATCAATTATTTTTAAATTTGATGAATACATAGATTGATGATACATACATTTTTTTTTTCCTACCTGCAATCGTTTGTAATGGCAGCTAATATACAAGCTCCCGGTATTTTTTAATTAATTAAATAATAATAACAGTTTTTTGTGAGAAATTATTTTTGGAAATAGTTCCATTAGATACTTGTGTATAAGTGCAAGTTGTGGTACTGCAGCAATTTCGAAGGATTTATGATCTACACTTAGTGGCAAGTACCTATTGTTCACTCACTCATACCAACACCTACACTTTCGCTGGAACAATGACTAAGAAGGAATGCGAAATGTGTCATCTCAAGACGATCACCCCCAAGAATGGCATACGCTGCAAATCGTCCTGCGGACGGTGGTTCCACCTACGCTGCGTTGACGTGGAGACTACGGCGAGTCTACAATCTGATCCTTGGTCATGCAATGACTGTATACAGAAGAACAAAGGCGCGAGAAATGATCATAACATAAGTCAGGAGAGCCCTTTGTCCGTGCTTCTCAGCGAGAGCTCCATGTCTTCACCTGCAATCAAACCTGTGCCAAGACATAGCGCCGTCGCGGCCGGCCTGTTCTCCATGCCAGTAGATATCGGAAATGCACTATCTGCACTGCAAATAACCGTTCAAGAACTCGTGAATGAACAGAAGAGTCTAGTGAAGAGTGCTAATGACCAGTCAAGTCGCCTCGACGACTTCGAGAATAAAATTGCCGGCGTTCCAGAGGCGGTCAAATTGATTCACAACCTGCTGGAAGAAAACAAAATGATGAAGGCTAGAATCTCGGAGCTCGAACACCAGCTTGATATCGTCGACCAGCGCAGCAGGGCAGAGAACGTGGAAATCCGCGGCATTCCCTTCGACAAGTCGGAAAATTTACAGAGGCATGTCGAAGCCATGGCGCGATTTGCCGGTGTCGACATTGCGCCTAGCGATGTAAGTTACGTGAGGAGAATGGGAACAAGAGACTTCGATCGAAGATCGTCGACGATAACACAGGCACCGCAAGCGCCAGCAATCATTGTTAAATTCACTCGAAAAATCAAAAGGGATGAGTTCATAAAGAAGGCGCGCGCCATACGCCCTCTCACTACAAAGTGTCTAGGCATGAGTCAGGATGTCCCTATATATGTGAACGAACACCTCACCCTACAACGTAAGAAGCTACTTGCAAAAACGCGCGAATTCGCCAAAGAAAATAATATACTTTTTGTCTGGGTTAGCGAAGGTGCCATTTTGACACGAAAAAACGCAAATCCGAACTCACGCGTGAAAGTTATAAAAAGCGAGGATGATTTTTTAATGTTAAAGAAATAATTTGTCCAAAATTTATTAAAAACTATGTATTCCACGTACCTTTATTCGCCTACTCGTTATTCCTTTTTTCTCAAAACATGCCTACTAAATCACTCATAATCGATTCACTCACTCTCACTTATTTCGACTATGTAAATATTTACACTTCGGTAAAGCAACAACAAGCTAGATACGAATCGGTAAACATCGCGAAAGTAAAGAAAGGCGTGCGTGCGCGCTTCCGCGAACAACAACCTTCCTTGCCCATCCACAGAGGAACACTGAACATTTTTCCATTCCCTTCTTTCTCTCATACCCTCTCGCTCTTAGATCGTAAACCATATAACTATGTACATAATTGGTCGTTTCTATTGACAATTTCTGTCAACAAATTGCTACACTTTTTTATACTTTATTGGCTTGTTCTTAGAATGAGAAAACTTATACATAGAAATCAAGTACAAATGCAAATATTCCATAAAACAGGCCGTTTAAGAAGTATCATATTTGAAACACGAATTGATGAATGGGTTGTTTATTTTGCTATCAAGAAACAATTTTCATATAATATATTATATTATTATTTCATGGCTGGTATGCATATTTTACATAAGTCTTCTTTTAATGCTTGTATTTACACAAAGTCGTCTAACCTAAACAGACTTGCAAATGCATACGTAAAATTAGTTATTTTTTTAAAAACGTATCACCATGCATTTGTAAGAATTAAGAATTGCACGAAAAATTTCACTAATACATTCGCTAAAACATTTAATCAAAGACATCACATCAGTTCTCTTTATTTAAATTATAATAAATGGTTACTCTGTCATACTACTTGTCCATATACGAGTAAATTTATATCACGCAATTGTAAAATGTCATCTTTCATTTTCTATAATCAGATTAAAATATCTTCCAACTGGCTTCCACCCTTATATGATAAATATTATGTTGTAGAAGTGCGTTCCACGCCACTTTCTTATTTAGACTATTTAATTTTAATAATTTTATTACAACCTTCAAAAACAAAATACATAATACTTATTAATATATATATTTATCACCGAATGCTCAATAACTATGTAAATATGAATAATATGTATAATTATTTGCAAGGGAGCACAAAAACTAAGAATAATTTTATATATCAACATATATTTGGAATAAATCCAGCGAAAACCAATCCCATTCAGGCCAAAAAAAATATTATTCACTTTATATCTACATTCCCTGTTTTCATGCCCATACTTACAGCTTATTATTATTTTATATATATCACGAATGGGTAACAAAAATAGAAGTAGACAGTTAAAGCTAGCACTACTTAATGCCAGGTCTCTGAATACAGGGAAGGACGAACTGAAAGGATCTGTGGACATGTTTTCACCTGACATTTTAGCACTAAATGAAACGTGGATTCGCGAGGGAGAGGAGCGCTTGGCACCAGCGTTATCTGGTTACACCCTACGTCATATTGCACGCGTAAATGGGGGGCGCGGTGGTGGCGTTGGGTTCTATGTACGACGCGGTATCAAAGCTGCAGTGAAACCTCATCCGAACAGCAACCTTGAACAAATATGGATGGAAATCTCTCTGAGAGGAGTCCGGGTGGCCGTTGGTACTGCATATAGGCCAGAATCGATTGCTGTGGAACAGGCCATTCACTCCCTAAGTGAATCAATAGCTACATTTTCTCACTGTGACTACGCGTTTTTATTAGGAGACCTTAACATAGACATGCTACGAATACACTCTCAACAAGCTACCGAATTTCAGGAGTTCCTAGAGCACCATAGCTTAACACAAATGGTTAAAGAACCTACAAGAGTGACCGATACATCGGCAACACTTATTGATGTTATCTGCACAGACACGCCTGATTTAGTTAAATCCATAACCGTGGAACATAATAAATGCTTAAGTGATCATGCTATGGTAATAGCTACAATAAATATAAAAAAACCTACAGTTCAACCTCAGTGGGTTACTTACAGACCTCTGCTGAATATGGATGGTCCAACTTTTGAAGCAGACCTCAATTCAATACCATGGGAAGATACACTACTGCACCTAAGTCTAGAGTAAAGTGCCGGTGTAGTAGAGCCCTCTTAAGAGGAGACAGCATTAATGCCTCAGCCACCGTTTGTCTAACTTTTATTGGAAGTTGATTTCTTATCTTGTAAAATGTTTTAAGTTTTCCCATCCCTCTTTTAAATTTGTCCATCACATTTTTAGGCCTAGGTTAGGTACGCATTTCATAATTGGTATTATAACTCCGTTTAATTTGACCTCATGGTTTCGTGCCAGTACCTTTTCAACCTACCTCCAGAACCATAGCTATGGTTTTCTGAGTGTTTATAGTGAGTCTGTTGTCAGTCGACCAAGTCCAGGTATTGTCAAGGTTCTGTAGGTATTGACCTACATTAAAGCAACATTTAGCACCTTAATTTTGTGTCGTCTGTAAAGAGCTCGCACTCTGTGTACTGCAGACAAGAAGGATAATCTGCAGTATACGTTGTGTACAAAAGCGCTGAAAGAGAGGAACCCTGTGGACTGCCACGAGGCACACTCATATTTTCCTAGAAAATGGCAGTTCCATCATCACTTTAGCACTTAACCACCTGATTTCTGCTTGTGAGGTAACTTCTAAGTAGTTTGAGCACATTTAAAGAAAGGTGATAATATGATAATTTTGACAGCAGAAGGTCCGTGTCCATATAGTCAAAACACTTGATAATTCTAGTAGTTACACTATGCTTTTTAATAGTTCGTGCTATACATAGGCGTAATGCATGAAAAATGGCTTACGCACGCTTCATTATTAAAATTATCATGCACAAAAGGCATATGCCTATGGACTATGCATATGGACTATTTTAAATTGTTTTATTACTAATTCATGATAAACAGGCGTTCACGCATAACATGGGGCTTACAAGCACCCGTTTCTTGAATGCATTCGTGTACAAGAGGCGTATGAGCATGTTGAGCATTCACGGTTTTCTATGTTTATTGCTATGTAGTTCGTGGTGCATAGGAGTTAGGAGGACACGCATAACAAGAGATATGTAAACACTTAATAAGTAACGACCATCGAATAATTCGTGCATTCGTGTCTTATACGACATTTTACGCCCTTAATACGAAATGTTACGCCCTTATGAACTGTTTTTTTAGCATATATATACGTAAGCCTTCATATTCTTCATCATACGCCTGTTTTGCGCCATTTAAGTGTTGTTTTCAGTGTATAATGTCAATAGTGTATTATTTTACATGGTGGTAGGGTAAAGCCGGTCCGGGTTGGTACCACCGCACTGAATGAAGGTCGGTCGAAGCGGATATGAAACATAGCTCGCGTTTTCCGTCCAGTTCATTGTAACCGGCTGGAATTGAGGGAAGTGCTGACATGGCACCACCTACATAACTCACCAAGGTGTTTAGGCTGACATCACTGGTACCAGAAGAACTGGTGCATTACGTGATGTAGCCATCCGTGTCAGATATCATTAAAAAAAACACTTAAATAATAAATACTAAATTTTTCTGTTATAGCCTACATTAATTATATAAGTAGTATTGTATGTAGGTTAATACTTAATAAGTAAGTAGGTATTCTAATCAAAGTGGTGCTGGTTAATTGTGCTATCCCAATGTCATCTGGATACAAAAACACAAACTGGACACAAAAACATTTTTTAAACTCTCATACATTACGGATTTTCTAGATGACGTAACATTTTCTACGTGAGTGTAATCGAGAACCAGTCCTACCTTTCTTTATAAATCATTGCACGGACGAAGATAAAATAATTCGGTATTCTTTTATACGACTCCTGAAATACTCATTGCGGCTTTCTCTTCCGGAAGTAAGCCTTAAAATATTGCGACCCATGAAATATTAGTTGAATTAGAGTAATGGCACGCGAGATGGCAGCACGTACGCACTATAGCTTTTATCATCCTCAGCCACTTCGTCATACGTATATGTACAGTCGACAAGCTCATTTCTGTACAACATAGACTTTGGACCCGATCATGTGACCGGAGAGCTCCAGATGAAAGAGATAAGTGTGATTTTGTATTGTTTGTCTCTTATTGCATTTAAGACGGTCGGCGACGGAGCAGCGCGTGTGGATTCTCTCTCTCTCTCTTTCTCTCTCTCTCTCTCTCTCTCTCTCTCTCTAGACCGTTGCGCTTGCAAATTAGCGGGAAAATGATGCACAGATATGAAACTAGGCGTGTGTACGTTCGAATTAGTTAGGTGCCATACTCGAGTGTACGTCATATGGATTTTCATATGTTTAACAAGTGGCTCTGTGAGCTGTAGAGCTCGCGACTTTGTCTAATGTTGTCTAAATGTCACATGTGTGTCTTTTTTTAATTATTTCATACCTCCGACCCAAATTATGAAATGTTGAAATGTTTAAATTTTAAAAAAACTGAATCGACAACAAAATTCAATATAATTATCCAACCAGCTCACGAAAATTCACGAGTATCGGTTGAGAAATGCGAGCTGTAAATAAGAACAACCGGACATCCGCCGGACGTTCGCCGGACATACTAAAGTAATTTAGCCCAAACTGAAACGGAGACACTATCTCGCTCGGTCAATTAATAGTTTACTAGTATATGAAATAAAATAAAATAAAATAAAGTATATTTATTTTAAAAGTGAGAGTAACCAGAGCTATTCTGTCATAAGTGAGAGTCTTCCAGTGAGTGTGTTCCGTACCACCTACAACCTGGGCATCTTCAATAGCTTGTTAATAAATTGGACAACGACGTTTTAGTCCGCCTTTTAGCTGGTATGGCGCTTCTCTGAGCGTGGTTTCGTGAGGAGCGGTGTTATTGGCTGTGTCCGATGTTCTTTTGAAGTTTTGGGCCCAGCCACCCATGCTGGTTATCTATAAAAAAAAAATATTTTCTCCTCGAAAAAACATAAAAAAACGCATGCAATAACGCATATATCGTATTTGGTAAAAAAGAAAAAAAACGGTCAAGTGAACACTCACTTGCGAAAGGTTTCGTCATACATACATACATAGCGTCAAGCCTGTTTCAAGGTTGGGTAGGCAGAGACAACGGATCTCCACGTGCCAAGATCCTGACACACCTCTGCCCATTGATATAGAATTTTTATGTCGTTGCCTCTGCCGCTTCTTGCACTCTCAGAATATTATTCATACATGCTCGTCGGTTACGGGTACTGCGCACTTGCCCCTTTTTGAGAATCTGATCGATCAGTACTAGGTACGTGCGTCTAGGGCGACCCTTCCCGACTCCTCCACACACATTCGCTCCAAAAATTTATTTCGTTAGTATTTTATCATCCATTCTTCCAACATGACCGAACCACGGAGCATTCCTTTCTCAATCCTTGTAACTATATCTTCTTTCAGACCATAACGCTCTCTCAATTCACAATTGCTCAATCTGTCTTTCATTGTGACACAAGACATACTCCTCAACGCGCGCATTTCCAAAGCATTTATTCTGCTTTCGTGCTTCGTCTGCCATACCCAACTTACACTCCCGTACATCAGTGTAGGGGGCAGCACTCCACTATGGACAGCCATACGTGCCCAATTGGACATACTTTGTCTGCTCAATAGCATGCAATGCCCCATTCACTTTATATCCGGTTTTCACTATTTTTTCCACATAGGTCTCGTCATCTATAGGTACAATATTAGTGTAAAAGGTGGCCCAAAACGAAAATTTAAAGTCTCAGTATATATTTTCGTTTTTATACACGCAATACACCAATTACAATACTTCTAATTTTTGGCACATCCACACAATAATCGGTAGTAGGAAAAGTTCGCGGCTCTTTTGTAGTAAAAATATAATGTTTTTTTTCAGTTACATGAAATGTTTATTAAATGAAATAATGTCCATTTAATTCGACAATCTTTCGCCATTTTTCTAGCATAACTATGCTCCCGTCGCTAAAAATTTTTAAAGGAGGTCTGAAAGAAAAACTGATTTAAATTATTTATACAGTCTTCCATTCAATGTACTTTTACTCCATTGAAAGAGTTTTGTAAAGAGCGGAATAAATGAGAATCCTAAGGTGCTATGTCTGGACTGTATGGAGGATGCAATAAAATATCCCAACCAAGGTTCACCAATTTTTGTTCGAGCAATTTTTCGCAAATGGAAATCGTGTTCACCAAGTTTCTTTCATTCAAATCGTGTGGTAAACAAAACATCTTTTTCGCATAACTATGTTTATGCAAGTGATCAAAAACTGTTGAGTGCTGAATACCAAACTCTTCTGCAATTCCGTGACTGCTTATGTGTCTCGATCTTCATAAGTTTTTTCAATATAGCATCAACACTTACTTTGACAGGACGACCACAGCGAGGAACATCTTTAACATCAAAATTACCAGACCTGAATGTGCTGAAATATTTTTAGTGAAATATTTCTCACAGTGGGCGTCAACGCTAGTACAAGAACCAAAATATCGACATCTTGCCCCACAACCACGACATATTTATTTCTTTCAGTCTCTTTAACTACCGTTTCAACGATGCGAACATCTGTGTCATCATTAGCAAGTATTTTAGGTATTCGTTCGTTCTTTAGTCTAGTTTCCAGTTGAGCAATGAGTCTCTGTTTATTACTCAAAATACTCAGCATGCTTAGTTTCGGTTCGGAAAGTTGTGTTATCCACAAATCCATAAGCATCAGTGCTACAAATTCGCATCACGGATCCATCGTTTGCCTGCGACGTACCTGATGTCGAGGGTTACCTACCTGCAAATTAATAACTTGAGAACTATTATACGTCATGAAGTGAATAATAGCTTTTTAAGTAAATTATAATACGACTATTAATTTAGTTCCTGACCTTTCTCTGGTATCATTTTGATTTTGAAAAAATTGAGCTGGTTATGTAATTTTTTGGTTATAGGCAAATTTTTACAATATTTGACTAGCTATAGCTTGGATACCGTCAAGCTTATCAAAAAATTGCATAGAACCTTTTTTTGTTTAGAATTTAATAAGGATTATTTTCGGCTTTGACAACTTTTTCCTAACTATCACAGTTTTCTCAAAAAAAATTAAAAAACCGTTAACACGGACATATTTGGCGGTGGGGGAGCGGGTAGCGTCAGGTGGGAAGGGGGGGAGAGTTGTGTGCTTTGAACACCATACCCAAAGGTATCATGTCACACAAGTTTCAAAACTATATTAATTTGTTTGTCTTCCCCATACATTGATTACACGGAATTACCAGACTATAACTCCCGAACAAAACTTTCTCTCTACTGCTTATATTCTGTAGGATACCTCCAGTGACAAAATCCACGACAGTAAAAATCCACATCTACCCAGGCAGTGTGAATAGTGTTACCTTGTAGCTTTTGCCGCACAAATGGCAGACTGCGACTTTGACGGTAGACGCCGGACCGTGCGTCTTGACGTGCTTGAGTAGGGACTTGCGCGAGGTGTAGCGTGCGGCGCACAGTGGGCACACGTGACAAGCGTCGCGCACGTGTCGCGACTGCACGTGCCCTTCCAGCGACTGCTTGGTGGCACACGCACGACCGCAATGAGGGCACTCGTAGCTGCAAATACAATACATTCCTCTTATTTTCATTGTATGAGTCGTACGAGCATACATAAAATCACGATAATCACTTTCTTAAAGGGCGACGGACTAGCCAGTAAGCTTGCCACTAAAGTGAGCAACGGTTATATGAATTTTTATATTGTGAAGTAACGCTGCAGTCGATGCACCAGATAAATTAACTTTGAAAAATACAAAGAAAAATAACTGTCCAACATGTTGTACCTTAATGTCTCCCGTCATCACGGTGCACGCCCTTCGGCTCTAAAATTGCGGGTATATCGACCAAACATAAAGCTCCTTTTTATTTCGAAATGACCAGATAGCCGACCAGCACAATTTACGTAACTTAGACCATGCCGACCCTTGGCGTCCACTGAAGAGTCGCATATGCGCATATGCAGATATGCGCATGGCATCAAATTTAAATAATTAGTAAAATAAATTTCCAGTAGAATAATGAAAATTCGTTTAATTCATTTTTTGGTAAGTGATTTAGCTTATATTTATATGTGACATATAGAATAATACTGGATTAAGTCCGCTTCTATTCATTTTGCGATATTGTTGGTTTTGCATAAGTGTAAAAAAAATCAGGTAAAACAAAAATGCTAATTATTTAAGATAACAATTTGATTTGACTTGTTAAAGTGTATATTAATAATGAAGTCAGTGGTTTATGATTAAAAAAACATTAAAAATGATTTTTGGACTTGGTTCAAATTCATAATGAAAAGGATCACCTTGACAATTAAAAGTACGTATTCCTTGATTTTTTAAATGTGTAATATAAGATAAATGTACAGATAATTAAACCAGAAAATTATATTCATAATATTTGGTCACGGATGAACTAACCTAAAGGACGCCTTATAGGTGTATGATTTGTCCACCTCTAAGTTGACGTTTTCGTCAACTTTCACACTGCACGAACAGATGTCAATTATTAAGATTCGATGCGCCGAATAATAAACGTCAAAATGATACATACATACATATCACTCACGCTAAATCCCGACAAATCGGGGTAAGCAGAGCAATCGGTGTTGTGCTGCAAGAA
>WYDE02213046.1:0-15549 GCA_009867175.2 Adela reaumurella
ATTATGGAAAATGTATGGTATTTTGTCTCCCCCGCCCGGGGGAGCCAAGGCACTTTCAGAATCACCTTTGTCTCCCCGAAGGGAGACAACGGGGGAGACAAGGCCCCGTAGCGAGATGCAGTTTATTATAAATATTGGCACCCTTGAATTTTTAACTTTTTTGAATTCATGATGCTGTGACTTTGTTTCTGGTGGAGGTACTTGTGCCTGGTTGAGTACGAGTGAGTACGTGCACTGTACTCCCGTCACATTACACCTCGAAAACAACGCAACCTTCTTCACATAAGCATCATACATCGTTAGCAGTCTAAGTCTGCGGAATAGGGAAGTGCAGTGCTCGTCCCGTGCAGACTGGGTTATTATTCTGACTGCTCTTTCCTCTAGCAGAAGCACCTTTTGCGCATCAACTACCGCGCCCCAGAACTCTAGCCTGAAATTCATGGTGGCATAGAAATATCCATAATAAGCCGTTTTAATTCTGTACACGTCGCAAGATTGGGCTAAAATCCTGCGGCAGTAGCAGGCTTTGCTCAATTTTTTAGTCACTATGTCAATATGACCTGTGTACTGATTACTGTCGAGTGCGAGTCCGAGGAATTTATGGGACCTTTGGAATGTGATAATATCATCGAAGTGGCGTAACATATTTTGTTTAACGATTTATCATTCTTAATTATAGTGAAGTGAACGAAACCTGTTTTTAATTTGTTAATCATGAGTTGAACCAATTGAACAAAGCTCTTAAACAGTGTTCTAGGTTGAACAGCAATTCTGTTTTATCTTTTGCGTTAACGATTGCATTGGTATCGCATACAATACCAATAAAGCAAATTTTATCTATTCGGGAAAGTCGTTTATGAATAAAAAGAATAGCAGTGTCGACAGAATGGAGCACTGTGGCACGCCATATTCGATTATGAATAGGGTTGAGTTTGCATTAGCTTTGCCTAAGGCCCTGCATGCATTGTATTGCAACTTTAGCTTCTCTGTTATGCAGATATGTTCGGAACCAGCCCAATGCAACACCAGGCAGTCCATAAAATTCTAGCTATTGAAGCCATGGTCTACGAGGCCGAACGCCTTGGACCGGTCCACAAACATATCCGCAATGTGTTCCTGTTTGCTGTTGTTACTTTCCAGTATTGCTGTTGTTAGTTGGTAGATAGCAGAGATCTCCTGGATCGAAATCCATGCTGAGAGTCTGTAAGAATGACATTTGTTTCAAGGAAACCCTTAAGCCTATGTACTTTGCTTTCTCTAAGGTTTTGGAAAATATAGGTAGAATCGATAATGGCCTGTAGCTTTCTACGGAAGTCTCAGCATCTTTTTTGTAAAGGACAGCCAGTTTCAAAGGAGATATTAACCATAAATATTATTGGATTCAGAATCGATCAATAGCATTTTTTTTAAAGTGATGCGGGGATCCCATTAATGTATATCCTATCCAAAACAGAATCAGGCACTTCTCAAAGTTAGACCAGAAGATTAAACCTGCGAAGTGCTACTGTTTGAACTTCCTAAGGAATGCTACAAAATTCACATCAAACGAGCTAAGACTAACAGTGGCCGGCAAGTCGATTGCCACAGTGGCCGAGGAAGCACTTTTTAAATTATTGAGGAAAAAAATCACTAGCCAAGGGAAGGAGCATCCCATTGAGGACATTGTCCAACTTTTCAAACTGCACGCCTTGAACTTATAAATGCACAATGACTGGCTAACTATGGCAAACCATGGGTTCGTGTTGCCGAGTGCCGGGAGGATTGGAAACAAATTGGAGAGGCGTATGTCCAGCAGTGGACAGTTAAACGCTGATGATGATGGTGAAATATTAGCACAGTTTGCGTTACTATGAAATAGCTCGTCTTGTCATCTCATACTCTTTCGAAAATTTACCAATCACAGCACCGTAGGTATGTATTTTGCCAATGAAATCAAACATTAAGCGCGCGAAATCATTCAGATAGTAGACATTTGTAATATGCCTCCGGGCAGTATTGCTCTCTTGTGTTGGATTTTTACGATTCAGTCGTTGGCAATTTTACTTAAATTTTTTTGTATTGTGAAGTAACGCTGCAGTCGATACACGTTGAACAGATATTATTCTTTGTATTTTTCTAAGTTAATTTATCTGGTGCATCGACTGCAGCGTTACTTCATAATATAAAAAAAAAATTGCTCTCTTTTTCTTCTTACAGTAGGTACAGGCGGCTTTGGTACTATATGTTTTTACAAGTTTTCTCAATCGAGCGTTTCTCTTTCAGACTATACGAACGGCAAGTAAAAAAAATCGTGAAGGTGCAGTGCATGATGCGAGCGTTTCTGGCGAGAAGAAAAGCGGCACAAAGCAAGTCTAAGAAGCATCGCAGTGAGTAGATATTTTTTCGCAAGCTGCACATACCACCTTGTGGTGTGAGTGGGCACCACTACTACTTCTATTATGTTAGATTTTTTACGATTCAGTCGTTGAAGATTTACTTTTAAATTTTTTATATTGTGAAGTAACGCTGCAGTCGGTGCACCAGATAAATTAACTTTGAAAAATACAAAGAAAAATAACTGTTCAACGCGATGTCCGAAGCGGGACTCGAACCCGCGTCCTGTAGTATAGCCCTCAATGCTCTAACCAACTGAACTATCCGGACTACACGTCGCTTTTACGAAATTCTTCTTCATATTATTTATCGTTAATCCATCAGGTAGTACCGCTTCTGCAAGCTAGATGGCGTTACTTAACATTTTTTAAGCGATATCCTCGCTTAGAGCATGTTTGAATACAAAGTTAGAATTTAAATCCAACGATATGCTGTCTTCGCTAGACGCGTCGCTAGCATCGGACACTAGAGTCTGCTCGGGATTTCAATATGCGTTCATAAATTTGTTAATTTCTCTTATTCTTATAGACTTAATATTAATATATTTTAGGATACACGTGTCATTCTTAAAAAATAATTTCAGAATTTCCCATTTCGTAACTTCTGAAAGGGGAAATCGCAGTCCAACCCAAATCATTGCAAATAGTAAGGTGAAATTTTGAATGTTGATGGATTTTCGAAAATTCACAAAAAGAAAGGGGAAAGTGGTATAAACGGAGCTTTACAAATTTTGCTCAAAAATGCTGTAAATTTTCATTACGTAGTATTTCCGTGTAAGACGATAAGCATGCAAGCATATAATTACTGCGAGCGAAGCCGTGGGCAAAAGCTGGTCCCCAAAATAATTTAAGAAGACTCTAAGGAACCATTGGAAAAATATAGAAATAATTGTCACATGCCTTTCAAAATTATCAGTAATAAGAAACAAACCAATATTTCGAAACAGGAGCATTTGTATTTTGTTTATGATTTTTTTTATTTACATATAACATCAACAATGAAGTACACGCATCAGCTTTAAGCTGCTCGTGTATCTTATTTCTTTTTTTCAGCCATTTTATTCGCCCCACTGCTAGTTACAAGCCTCTCCTAGTTACATGATTTGAGAGGATTTTAGTCATACACTGCCATGGTGATCAACCGGCTTGGATGTGGGTTTCCTCACATTTTTTTCTTCACCGGAGTGTCAGCGGCCACTTAGCAAAAATTCTAAAGTTATAAATATTACGCTCCCAGTGGGTATCGAACCCGCACCTCCCGCCTGAGAGGCGTGCTCTTGCCCGCTCGGACAATGTGACACTCGTGCTTATGTATAATCCAATAATAATAATAATAATGCCTTAGTGATAGCAGTGTTCCGAAGTGAGAGAATATCGCCCTTTAGCATTTCATCCTAACCTCATCCCTTAATGGTCTTTTACGACATGTACGGGAAAATATGCTGTGGAAAGATAATATTCTCATCCAGCAAAATTTATAAATCCTTTCTCTATCCTTGTCGCTATGTCTTCTCTCAGTCTAAATTTTCCCCTTACACATTTATTTTTCACTCTATCTTTCAAACATGCACACATATTATTCTAAATGACAGCATTTAAAAACTTTATTTATTCTACTTTAATGTCGCTACTGTCATACTCAAGATTCACTGCCATACATAAGTCCAGACCACTGGTCTTTGGTCCAGAACGCCATTATAGAACGCACCGGCATTTTTACTACTGAAGAATAATCATCAAATTTTTAGTTAAATGAAATACGAACCAGTAAATCGTAAATGGAACAATATCATATCATAATAAAAAAAAATTATCCGAGATTATTTTATCCGAAATTAGATTAATTAGTTCAGTAATTTGTTGCTAGTAATTAATTATTGTAATTTTTATTTCTTTTTTTTTTTGTATTGCCTACCGACAAATAAATATCCGTTTTAGGTATTCTCATTGCTTGTTCTGCTTGCTTACAGTCTTAGAATAAGTAGTTGGGATCTTATACGTTACAAAATTTAAGCCTATTAATTCTGGGCACATTTTACTTAGATGTTTTTATCGAAACTGTATTATTTAGTTCTTAATTTAATTTTGTTATGTTTGTTATATTGTGTTCTGTTTCTCCTAAGTAAGTGTAAGCATTTTATAACAAAAAAACTAAATGAAGTTCAGGCGAAGAAAACTGTTGTACAAAAATATTCAGAATTGTGTAGACTGTGAAGTTGTGGTATGTAGGTAGGTATTTACCTACTGCACAAAGAATAGCTGACTACGATATTCCCTTTGGATCTAAGCCCTAGCAGTCAGGTGCCTCAATCCATGTTCAACATATCGCGACAGTAAGTGACAGCAGCTCCTACTTGGCATTACAAATAGCGCGAAATTTCCAGCGACTGCTTTGTGGAAATATACGATCCTTGAGATCGTTTTATGAATAGCGCGTTTTTTTTTCAAATAGCTATTATTATTCTATGGGATATATTCGATAACTGTAAATTTATTATAAGAAACGCAGCTTGCGGTGAATGAGATTTTGCGCGACCTATGGACAATGCACATACAGCTCCTCATAATATGCTTCGGCAGGAAATGCGTTCCAACGTTTCGCAGCCCGGATTATGTAAGTTCTTTCGGAGCGGTGTAACGCTTATGAATTATGGTGATAGAACGGGGACGGTTTGATTGCATCGTGCAACATCTTCAAGCATTCTTGATGGCGTACAAATGGTAGAACACATACAACGATCCTTTGTCTCTGTGAATCTGTGTAGATTTCACGCGTTGTGCTGATTGAGGCCTCGAAGTAAAAAATAAATTAAATAAAATCTCATACCTACTTATATGAAAATTCAGAAAAATAAATTGCGTAACAACATAACCATTTTGTGCAGAGCATGCAATAACTGTATGGAAAACATGCATAAATGCATGAAAATATACCTAATATATGGTATTTTTGAATATTTTATTGAAAATACTTGAAATAGTGTGAAATCGCGTTTTTGCCGTGAATTCTGGACCTACGTGGACAAGTGGGGTGTCAAAATACGCGCCTTAGTGAAGCGCTTGAGTGTAGGAAACTTTGGATGTAAAAAAAACGTGCACAACATCGACCATTTTTCAGTCACTTTAGAGGCTACAAAGGCGTGCGGTATGTAGCCGTAGGATTCACGGGCGCGGGTATGGTCATTCGGTGGAAGAAATAGTACCCTCGGACAAATTTTTTTGAAGTTTAGATTGAAAAACAAAAAAGTTATGGACATTTTATCGAGCGAATTTTCGATAAAAATATTTTTCTCATTTTCGCTCGGTATAATATAAATAATACGATTGCGTTTTCAAAAAGCCCTTAAGGCTTTAGGGGCGTGACTTCCTCAGAGCAGCGGCCAAAGTATTATCTATAAAAGAGGTTCAGAGAGCCAAAAATGAAATGTATGTTGGAGGCATGTGCGATGAGTGTTTGCTTTAGGTATTGTTATCTGACTACGGCAAAACCAAAAAAGTATAGGTATATGTGTTTGTCGTGTATTTAAAATTGGGTTTTCAAAACTTATTGAAGTCAAATTAAAGACAATTGAATTACATACATATCACTCACTCAGAATCCCGACAATCGGGGTAAGCAGAGCAATCGTTGTTGTGCTGCAAGGACTACTGTAAATTACAGCACAACACCGACCACCACATTTCGCAAGTTTTCGGACAAAAAAGTATATCAAGCAGCATGTAAGGTACGAAGACCCACCTACTGCATGATTGCGTAGAAGTACCGTGCCAAGGTGAGAGGTGGCGCCTTTTAGCACGGCATTCTGTCCTTATCATTTAGTCGCCTTTTACGACATGCATGGGAAGAGATGCAGTGGGGTCATTCTTTTTCTTTTCATTCTAAAAAAATCGGGACAAACGACGTTTCTCACACTCATAAATCAGATCATCACCGTTTCTTCGGCGATCATATTCTCTCTCTGCAACCCTTTTTTTTATTGAAACTGACACGGATGGCTACATCAACTAATGCACCAGTTTTCTGGTACCAGTAATGTCATTCTAAACACCTTGGTGAATTATGTAGGTGGTGCCATGTCAGCACTTCCCTCAATTCCACCTACTCTGTAAATAAAACCGCTATATTCGAAGAGGTTCACGTAGAGCCGAGAAATGTAATGAAAAATAACCGTAACGCACTCTATCGGAAAACAATAAAATCTTGGGATAGTGCCTGTAAGATTTTCAATAAGTCAAGACATAAAACCTTTTGAGGGCGGGCAATCTGTGGAATCTTTCGGTTGAACACATTTTGTTGGTCTACTGTTAGATGGAGAGGTTTCGGGTTTATTTGGGTTTTTATTCACTCTGCATTTTGTAAGCGAGATTCAAACTAGTAAAGTATGAAACTATTTGTGCTCGGGGGTTCCGCCCACGAGTTTGAGGCGCGAACCTCAAATCAAATAAAATCAAAATCATTAATTGCATATTCGTTGAGGTTTAACAGAGTCAAATATGTATTAAGGCTAAGAGCCGAAGCACGGTTAAACCTATTTTTAGCCGGCTAAAACTAGGTATAACCGTACTTCGGCTATTAGCCTTAATATATATTTGACACTGTTAAACCTTAACGAAGCAATTAGTTAACTAGTTTTAGCCGGCTAAAACTAGGTTTAACCGTACTTCGGCTATTAGCCTTAATATATAATTGACACTGTTAAAACTCAACGAAGCAATTAGTTACCTAGTTTTAACCGGCTAAAACTAGGTTTAACCATAGAATTTGATTAAACTTAGTAATATCGTATTTTATCAATAAATCAAGGAACTGACCTAACCTGAGCTAGTTTTAAACTAATGCAACGAATACACCTAGTTATAGCGGAAATAAATTAAACATTCCTAAGTTAAGCCAACTGCTACCGGCTGCACCTAGTTTTAGCCGTCTAAATCTAGGTGTAACCGCACTACGGCTATTAGCCTTAACATATATAAATATCGGTGCATGATGGTCACACTTGGTCAGTTATTGTTGTGCTATCGTGATGAAATTTTACAAGGGCTCATTCAGGGGTGTTATTTTTCAGAAACACAATTGATAAATATAATTATCAATATTATTAATTATAATGATTATTATATTTATCAATTGTGTTTTGGAACTGGTGAAGGAAAAAATTGAGCCGAAATATTTTCCTATTTCTTAAAAATGTGCAAAAATTTAAAAATATATATAAAAAGAAAATAAAAACAACAATCGTTGGTTTTTTATAATTTTTTATTATCTTATTCTTCAGAAAATAAATACGTAAGCAGTTAAAATGGTCCCCCCAGTAACCTTTCTATCTAATCGCACCCTTGAGAGCGAGTGAACGCTGTGCTAAATGACGTCAGACAGTTTTACACATAGTGGGAAAATACTGGCACAAGACGACACCGAGTAATATTGTGAAAACCACATCACGATTATATAAGCGTTTTTAGGGTTCCGTATTCAGCAACAAGGAACCCTTGTAGTTTCGCCATGTCACTCTATCTGTCTGTCCGCCAGTCTGTTCGCGGTATAGCTTAGAGACTCTTGGTACTAAAAAACTGTAATTTGACATAGATACACAAACTAATCATGCCGACAAAACTGTAAAATAATACTTATAAAAAAAATTATGCTATCACCCATACACGTAAGCGGTGATGATTTTAAATTTTTTTTATAAACGTGTGGGGTATCGTTAGATAGGTTTTAAAAAATATTGGAGGTAATGGAAGAACTTTTGTCCATCAGAGATCCATTGCGAAATATTAAGCTTTAAATGATAATTTAAAATCCCCCCTCTACCAGCTAAACTATAGATTTTGGGTATGTGGAAAAATTCATGGCAATAGTATAAAAGGAAAACTATCACAGCTAAGCAGACTTTATTAGTATAAATACGCATATTGTGACGGATAACTACGGAACCCTATAACGTACTTGGAAGTTTTTTATAGAACGAAGATGACGAGAGACGGAAAAATATTTCTCAAACATAACTGTTTCTACTTAACTACGTTAATGTACCTGCCTGTAAATATTGCCGCGCAAAACAATGAAAATAAATGTTCTGCATCGTTAGCTCAATGGTTGCAATACTCCGTGTCATTAACATCCGATATAACATCCGTGTCAGTCCCATAGTCCCAGTCGTGTCCATAAAAAAAACTGAACAAGTGCGAGTGTAGGAAGTGTGCGAGTTTACGATTTTAGGACTCGCAATCTGAGGGTTCCGTAGAAACTTAATCGTCTATTCCCAGGATGGATGAACTATCTACATAGATAGTTCATCCATCCCGGGAATCGAGAGTCTCGGCGATTTTTGCCTGATATCGATACCAACAGCGATGGTAAAACAACGGAATATACTTTATGTGATGTAACTAAAAAATTGATGATTTTCTGGTTTTTTCCCTTTACTTTTGCTGTAATAGTGCCAAGTTTCACGATTCTAGGTTAAAGAGAAGAACCCTGTAGGTTTTGATGACTGAGGTTACGAGAATCAAAATATATAAAATAATTTACCGTATCTTTTGATTGGGTTGACGTAGAAGTTTCTTACACCTCTGTGAATCCGCTGACCTTAGTATTTGATATTCTCCTTTCTGTTGCAGCCATTTTATTCGCCCCACTGCTGGGTACAGTCCTCTCTCATTTACATGAGATAATTTTAGTCATACACTTCCACGGTGACCACCCGGCTTAGAAGTGGGTTTCTATCGGTTTCACGGTTTTCCTTCACCGGAGTGTCAGCGGCCATTTAGCACAAATTTTAAAGTTATAAATATTGTTTTCCCAGTGGGTATCGAACCCGCGCCTCCCGCTTGAGAGGCCTGCTCTTGCCCGCTCGGTCAATCTGACACTGTGTATTTGATATTATTTTCAAGTTAATACCTCTACCTGACAAAAATAGTCCTGGCAGACGAGCAGACAGACGAACAGACAGATGGACGGAAAACAGAGTGATAGTATAAGGGTTTCGTTTTTTTTCTTTTGAGGTACGGAACCCTAAAAAATACAAATATCTGCCTTCTCTGTTATGATTAGTAGTAATTCATAACATGGATGTTAAAAGGCGAGTGAACAAGTGTAAATGTCGAGTGATCATTTCCAATGAAGATAATAAGAGCTATTCTTAAAAGCATTCTAGTCCCTAAACTTTTAGAAAAATACAAAATATTTATGCCTACGTGCCTTGGGTATGGCAGATGCAAAGTGAAAGTACAATAAAAGCATTGTTGTGATTCAATCGCTGCACTGAGAAGAATACGTTAACGAAACCAGCTGTAACTAGAAAATTATTTACATGTTACGTATCACTAACGCTAAATCCCGACAATCGGGGTTAGCAGGGCAATCGGTGTTGTGCTGCAACATCTCCTGTAAATAACAGCACAACACCGACCACCACATTTCGCAAGATGTTCGGACAAGATATCAAGCGGCATGTAAGGCACGAACACCCACCTACTGCATGACTTGGTAGAAGCACCGTGCCAAGGTGAGAGGTGGCGAGCCTGTCGCCCTATGGCACGGTATCTTGTCCTTATCCCTTAGTCGCCTTTTACGACATGCGTGGGAAGAGATGCCATTCTTCTTGGGGTCATTCTTTTAAGTACCGGCTCCACACGGCACAATATATAATAATGTTACATTATGTATAATAATATATAATAATATTACAAACATAGTAAACAATTACAATTTTGACAAAATAAATCTATATACCTACTTAGGTATATTATTCATACATAAATTTTTAAGAAGCAAAATTAGATTGATGCACATACTGAGGTTCGAGCCTTATCTTAAATCACATGTCTTATAAATACGCTATACCTGATCAAAATTTTTACATTCGATATACACATAGATCAGTTCTAATTTCACGCGGTAGCCCATTGAAGATTGAGGATAGAACATAATATGTTCTATGCTCTTGCGATAATTCGTCGCGGAGAAATTGCTAAGGACTATAGCTGTGTATATTATGTAATCATAAAATTAGGACCGAAAAATCATTGCTATTTAATTATGGGAGTGCAGTCATTAGAATAATTAACCTAATGTGTTGATCCCACATCATCGTTCTCAAACTAGAGCGTCAAAATCCGCGCTCACGACGTCTTAGCATCTCGTGTTCACATCACACGCGCACGAACCACCAGGTAAGTAAGTAAGTACAATAGTTTCAGTCGAATACGTGTACCTTAAACTAGGTATTTCCTCTCAAATCAGTGTAGCCAGAGGATGGTATTCACTTCAATAAAGAATAAAACGTGACAAGGGTACGACACCGCCTAATTTAAATCTATAATGGCAATCCATCGTGTGATGCAATTCGTTATGCTTCTACCAGCATCACCAGCATCAGTAAGTAACTTTTGGAATTTGTTTGTTAGGTTCCCCGCAAAAGTATAGGCACGCACGATCAGAATTCAACTTCGAGTTTGTTTACACGTAAGATCTTGAGTTGTTCCTGCACGAGTTTGCGTAATTTTAATATTAGAAAGCTGACTTGCATTACAGGTGGGACTAACGTGTACGGAATTGGCTCTATAATTTGTAAATTTATGTTTATTGTACTTTCTGTGTTTTAGCTGTTAAGTTACATTTGATAATAAAATAAATAAATGTCTTTTCTTGACTTACTTACAAATAAGATCGTAATCTGTAGAGGTTTAAATGCCGGCGAATTGGCGTGGTTAATACGGCGTAAATATTTAAATTAATTTGGCCACGTATACAATTTACAGTTTTCTCGGGGTCCCTCCCTAGTAGAAGCTGTGTGCAAAATTTCGTTGATATCTGATGAGCACTGAAAGCCCCTGGCAGCGACAACAACGCACATCGAGGGTGAGACTACATGACACATTATGTACACGTCCTAGTAATTATTACCTACTTCGTCATATTTATACTAATAATTTTTTTAGTCTACTTGTAAATATAATAAATCTGTATAAAGTATAAAAATAAGTTTCATTTAAAACTGTAGGATTTTTAAACAACTTAATATAGGCGTTTCTGTGTGTATCTGGTCGGTATACTTAAATACGCTTTCATAATCATAATTATCAGCGTTTAACCGTCCACTGCTTGACATAAGCTTCTCCAATTGGTTTCCAATCCTGCCGGTACTCGGCAAAACGAATCCATCGTTTGCCCGCGACGTACCTGATGTACCGCGTACTGCGACGTAACCTTTATATACCTTTTCTAAAATTGTGTTAGTCTTTTCATACATTTCAACAGTTGTACGGGGAGGAAGGAATACTTAAACAAAAAAGTCACATAATAAAAGTTATCAGTTACACTCTGTGTATATAAATAATTTTACGTCTAAATACTCTTAGCAGCATGAAACCATCATTTACTTAGCTCCAAAATATTCACTCCAGTATCTGGCCTACTGAAGTGAGTCGTGAGCGTAGTCCGCTTTGGTCGGAAGCGAGTAGGCCGCAGACCGCAGCCACCGCGCCGCGCCCGGCGACAGCAGCGTCAGTGGCGAGCGAGGAAGGAAGGAAGTGCTCGCACCGTCCGCATCCGCTGCCTGCCACCTCCATCCCGCTCCCAGCTCCTCACTTCCTCTTCCACTCCGCCACCGCATAGTTTCACAGACCTGGCACTACTGGGGTGCCAATTGTGTAACCTGCCTAATAATCGAAAATCGAGAAAACGATAAAAACGTATTCCTTAATACAGAGATTTAGATACTGCAGTTGATGACATGACACCGTTCGTATTCCGTCAGGATCATCAACACTAACAGAAGTAATGACTTAATCGTGCGTGCTGTAGCCTCACTCGCATGGGTTTCCATAAAAAATATAACATTATTGCATCAAACTATTTTCTCCATTTTCTATTTTAAAGCACTAGTTCGGCCGGTGGTATATCACAATGGCATCCTGCCAGGACCGGGCTCTTAACTATCTATCATTGGATAATGTGGGGGTATTTTTGAGAGAACGAGCTTCAAGAATTACGCTGGTAAACTGTACCCTGGTCTCTACCTAATGTGGGCTGAACCCCTAAATAAATGGTTGGCCTTCTCTACCGATTCTGGTATTTCATTTGCGTTGTGAAGTAGCCTGGTTGGTGGGTGCCAGCCTTTTACTCGAGTCTACTTGAAAGGGCGTAAATTCGCTACCTGCACAGTTATTCCGGATTTTAAAATCTCAGTTAAACATTTTGTGCAAAATGACAATGCAGGGTGCATTGTAATGGAAACTCCTTGAGGAAACCTTTATACCAACAATACGAATGTGTTGTAAAAAGTACTCCTTCTGCTAGGAAATCTGCACGGCCTGTAAAACTGAATATTTCATGATTTATTTATTTATTTTTAATTTCGTAATTTTTATTTCAAAACCTCTTCAGCTTTTAATTAACTGTAACAGTACCACTGAACGAACAAAATTACTCATTCACTGACGTCTCAATTAAAGATTTCTGTATAACTATATCCTTTCAAATAAATTGTACGTTAGTAAGGTACTCCTACGCTCAAACAAAACTCAATCTTTGTTCAAAAGAAGAAATTAATCAAAAATAATATAACACCGCTTGCCGACTGACTACACAAGCAATATCCCGCGGCGCACACACAAAAGGTACACTTACTGCCTCAGAGTGATTTCGTGAGCGGTCGACCTCGTACGGTTGGTTGGTGTTACGAAAGTTCGCTGCACTCCAACGACAATGTGCAAATGAATGCTTGCAAACTGACGTGATATAGTTTATATAATTATGACTCAATAAGTTTAGGTACGATATTAAGTAACTTTTAATAAAGAATACTTTTTTATAAGAAAAAAACGGAACCGTGCTCTGACTGTGTAAGTAAATAGAATGCATAGTATGATCAGAATCTTAATACAATAACTCACTAATCTGTAAGCTATTCACGTATACTACACGAGACTCATAGATCGTGCACCTCTACAAGATCCAACAACGCGATATGCAACCTGTGAAAATTAGCGAACTCATCATCCCCATGGAATTCAATAGGTACATTGGAATTCATAGCACACACTCAACAACGACATAAACTGAATAATCGAGCCCTTTAACAAATAACCAATGGGCTTAGACCGAAGAGATACTAGTTTACGAGTAGTTAGATTCGAAAGTTGAAAGTAAAATTTCAAATTCGGTTTTGAAATTGCTTACCCGTCATTCCAGGCATCGTGACCGGAAATGATGTGATATACCTTTATGATTTGAAACTTTTCTTCTAATGCCCTGGTAATTTAAAAGTCGTCGTTCTATTGGAGAATAATTATTAAATCAAACATCAATCGAAAACAAAATTGTTCATCAAATCCGGCTCGATATAATCATAGTTTTTACCGACATTGTTAGTACGGGTAGGTATGCGGCTTGACCAAGTCGTAAAACACTATCGACTCGTGTCGTGACTCAACGACCACACATAATCTGATCCAAACTATTCATTATCTACTCAAACACACGTGATTTGGGCCCATAAATAATGCCCAATTTGGCGAGTTCTAACAAAGCGCGGCTTCGGCCATGACAGTGAAGCGAATCAGGAAACAAATTATATTTGCACAGGAATCTATAAAGGTGATCACTTTTAAAATAAATGTCTTCAAGCAGACTTTTTCATATTTCTGTCGAAAATATATCTAGGCGAAGACTTTGTATTTTCTTTAAAACTTAGATTTTCATCCTTATGCATGTAACAACTATTATATTCAGAGTTCAGAATGAATTTTCTTTACAAGATAAACATTAGTTCTATGGTTGGGAACATCTTTTTTTTTTATTTGAAGCCGCCAGTTTGGTACCGTGGCGTTCGTTATTATCCTGTCAACCGTCTTTGCGGTTTCTCAAATAATTTTAGACAACACAATCTAACCTCTTATTATGTGAAAGCTTGAATCTTTTCTCTCTTCTAAACGTTTTAGTTTTTATGAGGAAGTTTTTAATCATTCGTAATATCCAATTACATTCATCGTGCAATCTCTCTTTGCTGGCTCATCATCATCTTTTGTTTTGTTTTGTTAAGCACGTGCGAGAAATTAGTTAAAACCGTAGCTCGGGATTCAAATTTGAGTTTATTTCTATGCTAAATTCGTATTTTTAAATTGAAATAAAAATAGCATCCTCAATCAATGAGATCAAGATAGGGGAAACCGAACGAATATGTTATTTAGTAGGAAGGGCATTGGACAAAGGGGGGAGATACGCACTTTTAAAGGGCGGAGCGAGCGGTGAATTTTAATCGTCTGAATTTGAAATTACATTATTTCCTACGAAATCTACATATTAGATGTAGGTATACAACACAATTAATGGGTAAGATTGGAAGAACAATAAAAATGTATTTTATAATAAATACCTACTTATGTTTAAGGACCGTCACCACAAAAAAGTATTTAAGACAATATATTCACGAAATAATAATTCAAAGTGGGTAAAACAGTTTGGAGAATACATACATACCATCACGTCTCTTCCCCGGAGGGGTAGGCAGAGAAAATGGAGCGACGTGTGATACGTTCCTGACATACATCCTTTGATTCATCCCTCATACACGCACGGCGGTTACGGTGCTGCGAACTTGCCCCTTCCTTAAAAGGTTACCTATTTGGCCATTGTATGTTCAAATACATATGTCGGCCTTGTTCAAACCTTCCTTCCACATTCGCTTCATATATTTGTTTGGTTATTCTCTCACCATCGATCATCTCTACTTGTGCAAACAATCTAAACATACCTTTCTCTAGACTTGTCGCCACGTCTTCTTTAAGTCCGCATTCTTCTCTTACATATTTATTCTTCACTCTATATTTCAACGATGCACCACATATTTTTCTCAATTACCGCATTTCGACTGCGTTTATTCTACTTTCATGTCCCTTCTACCATATCCAAGATTCACTACCATTCATTAGTGTGGGGACCAGGACGCTATTATGAATATCCATTCGTGCACATGATAGTATTCAAATCCCATTCACGCTTTTGCCTTAGAGAATATGTAGATCCTGAGATCCTGAAAGATCCTGTAACGTACAAAATTTCAAATATTGCATTCTTAAATAAATCAATCATCCCATCACGCCTCTTTCCCCGAGGGTAGGCAGTAAATAAATCAATTCCCTTAATATAGACAAAACAAATGAAAAATTG
>WYDE02213156.1:0-15548 GCA_009867175.2 Adela reaumurella
CTGCGTTTTAATTGTGCATATTTTGTGCATATTTCGCCCTTTTTGAGTGCATATTTGCATGCATATTTTGGTATTTTTATAGTGCATATAATCCGATGTCTAATAATAAGCAATATATATAATTTTTTTCAAGTGCCACATTCGTTTTTTTCATTTAATTTCTTCGGTCACGTTCTTGTCGTACATAGTATGTCTTGTCGTACAGCTCGCACTATTTGTCGTGCCGGCCTTTTGATTCCGCCAGTCCAAGAGATATACAGCAATGACTAAACGCGAGCTGTCAGCCGCACGACAGAAAGGAACAACATTGATAGGGCGCAATAATACATGAGCAGTGCGACTGGCTGGAGCGGAAGCACGACGGATGGCCGAGTCGCTTCTACGAATCCAAGATGGCGGAGTTGGGGCGCGACGCGGCGTCCAGCCAGGCGCAGGCGCATGAGGGCCGAACGAATTCAATTTAATTATTATTAAAGGAGAATGTTTACGTCGCGTCATCAGTAACCTGTTGCGCCGCGGCGGTGGAGGCGGCGCCGCGCGCGAGCAAATATACGATACGATCCTCGCGTGAGGCGCGAGGCGAGGGGGAAGCTGGGTGCATTTCTTTTGAGAGGATCGCGGTCGACGACCGCGCCGTCGCGACGGCCGGCAGCGGCGTTCTGTACGTAGGTACGTCCGGTCGTCGAGGATGAATTATTGAGCGGTTTGCTGGATCTGCTCTAATCGGAGCTAACTATCCGATCATCGGTACACCGGCACCGGGCTAGCTAACCGCGCGACGCCGCACCGCCGCGCGGTTTGGCGTCGCGGTGCGCGGTGCGGAGGAGTAGGAGGCGGACGTTGTGGCCGTTCAGCTTTTATCGTAATTCCTCGCTCACCGCACGACATTTTTGCTTTGAAGCGTTTTTCCGGTGGTCGTTGAGCGAAAACCGCACAATGGTCTGCGGCCGCGGTAAGTAATAGCGGGGGCGGGGTGGCGGTGGAGGCGGGAGGGGGGTGCGGCCGATCGATCTGGCACTTTGCGGTGGAACGATCGACTCCTGTGGCTGATTGGATATTGTTCTAAGCTGCGAGAAGAAAATCTTGAGTGTAATAAAACGCCGGCAAGAAATAACTCTCGAGTGGTGTAGAGCGGGCGGCTGGCGCGGACGGAGTCGAGCCGAGACGCGCTCCTCTGCCTAGAATGACGACTCCGATGGTGCGGCAGTGAGTCCCCTCCAGGGCTGCTACCGGCGTAATATCACTCGGGTGAGTGAAGAGGGGTCAGCCAATCGTAAGCGTTAGCGCACTCGACACGGCCAGTCTGACTGATTGAAATCGTGGCGTTGTCTCTTCACTCGTTCATGTGATGTTAGCACGGTATAGGCGCAGTACGCTGGAGCGACAGTGCGTCCACTCCGCACGCCTGTGCCTGTCTGTCCGCGTGTCTGCTTATTTGCAAGCACGGAGCTGTGGCTGCGGCCGCGGCGCGATGCTCATCACGTCTGCATGTCATATAACTTTTTATTTTTATTTGTTCAATATTTCTGTACTGTTCCACCTCCCAATGAGTTTGCGACTCTGACGTTTCAACGTTATATTTCTGTACTGTACCACGTCATGCAGAGACTGCGATAAAGGCTAAGATACTGATGAGAAATGCATTGCTGTGATGCTCAAGTAGGTACCTTCTGGAACTTCCAGTTGAAGTGGAGCCTGCAAAAGAGCTCATATTTGGAAAGGAGATGATTCAGTACCCTACCATAAACCCCATTTCAGATTGGTGGAGTAGCACTGACTCCGACTACGAATCGCTCACTCTGGATCATTTCCCACGTTTCTGCTCCTCCTAGCTGTCCTGTCACGATAGCTCTCTTGACGAATTTCTTATCCTCTCCTTACCATTTTTCCTATGGGGAGGAATTAGTAAGCGTTCCCGAAGAGTCATCACCCAGGGTCTGCATTGTCATATTAAAAGAATAGATAACTACGCAGGCTCTATGAATTCCCCTAAATTTTGCGTCAAAGGGGGGTATCGCTATCCAGAGGGGTAATGCTGCCAGTGTTACGGGCACGTTACCTCATACTGGAACGTTGGAGGAGATTTTCTGCCTGATTCATTAAATTATGGTTCAGACGGTGTCTCCTCATTCGGCGATACTTACTCTTTCATGCAGCTTCAGAATATTGTTTTTAATGAAATTTGTAACTTATTGAAATATGTAAATCTTATTCTTGCTGGTAAAGTGGAAATTACTGTATCATTGCGTGCTCTTTGCATCATTCCATACTCTTCTATTCTGGCCTCCGGCGCTTCCCATGACTATGGGAGGAACTAAATAACTAATCACCTTACGTTTCTGGATATTATTAAAATCAGAATTCACGCTTTTGCCTTTGATCACTCGCCTTTCAACATCTTTATCGTTCTTTCCGTCCCTCGTAAAAAGACTCCACAGGTACACAAACTCATTCACTTATTCCAGATTTTAATCTTCTTTTATTACCTTAAAAAAATATTCCGCTTCGGACAACACGTTGAATAGATTTTTGAATGGTTTTTCTTTGTATTTTTCTAAGTTTATTTATTTGGTGCATCGACTGCAGCGTTACTTAACAGTATAAAAATTGTAAGTAAATCGCCAACGACTGAATCGTAAAAAATCTAACACAATTGGCTGAGGACTGGTTTATTAAATTGCGCTGAGTGATTTCATCAGTTTTCTCGAACACCATAACTTTCGTCTTACTTATATTTATTTTCATTCCTTTTTAGTTGCATGCATTACTCATGGTTAAAAAATTCTCTCCAGAGCCTAGTCTGATGAAACGAACAGAATTGCATCATCAGCACACAGCAGACACCTTACCAAAACACCGTCGTTGCTTAATCCGGTCCCACTCTCTTTCAGGCTGGACAAACAATTATCCATATATAGATTGAACAGCAATGGCGACATTACACAACCCTGCTGAACACCTCGTGAGATTGTGAAACAGTCCGACAATGTACCATTTATTCTAACACGAGCGCTGCTATTTATATAACGAGATTTCAGAGCCCGTTCACATATCTTCATTTGCAGCCTATTTATTCGCCCCACTGCTGGGTACAGGCCTCTCTCATTTACATGATTAGAGAGGATTATAATAATACACTTCCACGGTGACCAACCGGCTTGGAAGTGTGTTTCCTAACGATGTTTTTTTTTTCACCGTAGTGTCAGCGGCCATTTAGCACAAATTCTAAAGTAATAAATGTTGTGCTCCCAGTGGGGTTCGAACCCGCACCTCCCGCTTGAGAGGGGTGCTCTCGCCCGCTCGGCTAATCTGACACAGCACATAATCGACCCCTTTTAGTTATTATTACCACAAATTTATGAAACACCGTGGGGCTTCACGCTCATGTTGTAAGTAGTATATTAATTCATCAGGGTCGTTGGCTCAGTGGTTGCGGTATTCGGTATTCGATTACTGAAGTTGAGCACTGCCGAGCGAAGTCAGGTTATGGATGGGTGACCGCTTGACCGCTTGACGCTGGTCGTAGTTCGGATTCCACGTTAAACTGTAGTTTCCTTCCCTCTCCTTACATGGTGATAGGGTCATACCCGACCGGGTTGGTACCACCGCACTGAATGAAGGTCGGTCGAAGCGGCTAAGAAAAATAGTTCGTGTTTTCCGTCCAGTTCAGTGTAGCCGGCTAGAATTGAGGGAAGTGCTGACATGGCACCACCTACATAGCTTACCAAGACTAGGCTGACATTACTGGTACCAGAAGAACTGGTGCATTAGGTGATGTAGCCATCCGTGTCAGATACCATATAAAAAAATACACACAAACATGCAACATTCTACATACATACAGATACTACAACTAGACTCAAACATACAACATTCTACATACATACTATTTGGAAAGCATTCCAATCACTCTATGGATTTGGTTTACTAAAAATTTGCCTAATTAATTACATTGCTTTATGATATATATCAAACGAAATATTCATTTTAAAAATAGGATTGCTCTTCATCATATTTACCTACATACCTACTTCGTTATATAAAAGCAAATGTACATGGTGCCTAATTGTTACGAACATATTACCATTCTGATAGGCACAAAATACTGAATAAGAATAGAATAACCTCGTTTCCAACGTTGATATATTTAAAAAACGAATACTTATATTAAACGAAATAGAAATGGGTAAAAAAGAATACCCAAAAGATTTTCCTGAAGCCACCGAAACCGTTCACATGTTCATGAGAGCATTGTTTCTAACTCGAATAAAGAGTAAAAAATGTGGTGGTTACACATTACAAAGTATACAGCTTGGTTCCTTTCTGATTGGTGTAACTATTATATTAGCAGATTCCTATCTTTTGGTGGCGTCACGTGTTGACACATCCAGGGGTCTTCTCTATGGTATTATGGAAATACTCCTTTCTGCCGTTACATCTATAAATGTTGCTGTTACGTTTTACAAGGCGAGCTGTAATAATGAACAGAAATTTAAAAAAGAAATTGATAATTTCTCAGACATAGATCAAGCATTAGGTGTAAAATGTGCCGATACTTATAAAAAAGACCGTGCGGCTATGAACGTCGTTTTTTTCTCTCTTGGGATACTTCGAATTGTAACGCTACTCTTTGTATCAATATCGTATGTGTATGTGTCTAGTTCATTCGAATCCGCAGTATACATTCCAACAGACATTGCAAACATAGTAATTGGTACCAATATAGCTTACAACGTTTCAAATTTTAAACTTTTGAACTATCGAGTATTAGAAATGAAGAAACAAACTGATCACCTCAAATATTTTAATGACGATAGCAACGTGCAAAGAAAAATTGATTACCGTAAGATAAAATCGTGTTATATGAAAATGCACGAAGTATGTACGTTATACAATGAACAGCAGGGTTTGCAGGTAAGTCTGAATCGAACGTTATTTCTGTTTTTCGTGTCAAGCCTAAGAGAATTAGTAGGACTTGGCTTTAAATTGAGAATTAATTGTCATAACATTGTCTTAAGCGCGATGGATTACAGTTTAGTGCGAATAAATAGCGATGATTCTCTATTCCGAGTATGTAAGAAATATACTGATTTCCGAAAATTAGTATTACTTATCAGTTTGCACTTATAAAACTTTAATTCCACTTCATCACAACTTTTCGAATATACATTTTAAAGAACATTAAAATAATTGTCGAAAGGTTGTGATGACGGGTCGAAAGGTTTTGATGACGGGTCGAAAGGTTTTGATGACAACCTTTGTATTTGATTACGTATTATTTGCAAACTATTTTATAAAAGCCATATCTATAATGTATTTACAATGAAATTACTAACCTTTCTATATTTTCCTTGCATGGCCACTGACTAAAGAAATAGCAACTTTGCTAGCTAATCCGTAAATATATTTACATATAGCTAAAGCGATCGATGATAAATAACGCAATATAAGAATATTATATAAAAATAAAATAACGTTAAATATTAAATATTCTGTTATTTCAGGTACTACTCTTTTATACAAGCGCCTTTTTATCTACCATAACAATAATCAGCTATTCAACAAAAGTGGTGAGTCCATAATTAATATACATAATAATTTTCTAATAATTTTCTTATCGGCAGTTTGTGATGACGGGTCGAAAGATTTTAATGGCAACCTTTGAATTTGATTATATATTATTTACTATTTTTTTTTATAAAAGTCTTACCTATAATCTATTTAAAATGAAATTACTAACCTGTCTACATTTTATTAATTTATTAAACATACATAGTATGGTTATGACAGAGCAGGAAGGCATAGGTGATACATACTGTTAAAAAATTATAGGGAATAGATCATTTAATTCAAATTCCAAATTAAAATCAAATAATTATTTTTTGTTGCTAAGTTGACACACATGTTTTCTATTCTCGAGTGGAGTTTGACCACTAACTGTCATTTAGTTTATTTACACTGCTTGATTTTGTTAGTCAATGTTAGGTGTGTTTTGGGATTTTTATGATGGATAAAAACAACGAACAAAGACTTTGTCTTAAATTTTGCATCGCAAATGTAATTTCGTGTTCCGAGTAGCTGAAAATGTTACAGAAAGCTTAGGGTTAACCGACCTTATAAAAAACACGTGCATATGAGTGATACAGTGCATTCAAATAAGGTCGAGATGTGGTGAAAGATTTGCCTCGCTCCAGTCGGCCATCAACGCCTTCAATGAAATTAATATTGCTAAAGTGAAGGAAATCGTGACTGAAAATCCTCATTCAAGTTTGAGAGAGATAGCCGCTGAACTTTCTGTGTCTCCCGCATCGATTCGTACCATTTTAAACGATCGCGTGGGCATGAAACATGTTGCGCTCGACTTTTCTCGAAAGATCCAGAACTGTCTTCAAAAACTCAATCGCGCAAAAGTCGCTGAAGACATGCCGAGTTAATTCCGACTCTAAAACGCACTGTTACTGGGGAAAATTCATGGGTTTACGAGTTTGAGGTGCAAACCAGTCAATAAGCTTCGGAATGGCGGCGGCGCCTTCCGAAACCGAAAAATCACGCCAAAGTCGATCAAAAGTCAAAGTCATGTTGACGTATTTCTTTGACTATCGCGGTTTCGCGGCAAGAATTCCTAGTACACGGAATTATTGCCAAAAAGTCAGACAGTAAATAAAGAATATTATGTGAGCGTTATGCGGTGTTTGAGAGAGCAAATTTGTCGAAGAGTGCAATATCGTCGAAAAAGGCCAGATTTGTGGAAAGAAAATTTGCACCACGACAACGCGCTATCGCACAAAGCCATAATTGTGAACGATTTTTTGGCTAAAAACTCAACAAATACCGTAGAACAACCACCGTATTCACTGGATATAGCTCCGGCCGACTTTTTTCTCTTTCCAAAACTCAAATTACCACTTCGAGGCACCCGTTTTCAGTAGATAGAAGACATAAAATATAATTCGCGACGAGAACTCAAGTCAATTTCGGAAAATGTGTTTAAAAAATGCACCAGTTTTCTGGTACCAAAGATGTCAGCCTAAACACCTCAGTGAATTATGTAGATAGGTGCCATATCAGCGCTTCCCTCAATTCCAGCCGGCTACACTGAACTGGACGAAATATGTTTCATAGCCGCTTCGACCGACCTTCATTCAATGCGGTGGTACCAGCCCGGGCGGGTTTAACCCTACCACCATGTAAGGAGAGGGAAGGGACCTATAGTTTAACGTGGAATCCGAACCAAGACCATCGTCCACGGTCAAGCGGTCACCCATCCAAGTCCTGACCGCACTCGGCATTGCTTAACTTCGCTAATCGAATACTGAATATAGCAACCACTGAGGTAACGACGCTGACGATTGTAGCAAACGCATCATTGCAGCTCGACGTTTGACGATTTTCTAATTACTTAGTACACAATATAAGTGACGGTGTGGGACTAAAACTAAAAATTATTCGTAATTTAGGAATAGACAATGCGGGTAGTCTTGTACATTGTGTGTTGATATTTTTCTGTGTATTCTTCAATACTTACTCAATGTTTTGAAAGTTTCAGGACTTCTTCCAGAACACAATGATGATATTTGCTCATTGCTGCCTTCTCTTCATAGCTATTGTACCGCTTATACAACTGCTTGTTTTGGCAACATCGACATTGCAAACGTCAAAAGCTATGTGTCTCGTGGTTGAGAGAGCATTATTATATAATAATTTTGGTAAGTGTTATAATGCGTTTTGCCAGAGCCGACTGTCACTAAGAAATCCATGCTGTCACGTACACCTAATTATATGGTAATTGCCTCCCCATTATTTCCGGTCACCAGCCCTCTTGACTTGAGTGCCCATAATTATTTTTCTCTACTAATTCACGAACAATTATGCAAACGCTTTGCTGTAGTTATTTTTAATTATTTACAGCAATTCGAAATTCGTAAATAAAATATAGACTGTTTCTGCTTATCAGGAGGCGGACTTATTGCCGGAGGCAATCTCTTCCAGTCAACCTTTATACACTACATCACTTTCGTATTATACCTACATACTAACCTACCACTGCGACGATGCTATCGCGAGACACTCGAACTTCGCGGCAGTCGCCGGATGAAGTTCTCCTGTCTCGTTCACACTTGTCATCGGAAGGCAGGTGGGGCTGAGAAAGCGATAGCAACCTCACGGTGCTCCTATCACGTGACAGCACGGCTTCTTTAGGAAAATGAGAGCTGGCTCTGGTTTTGCTAATGTTGTGAATATGAAGTCTGAATCGTGTGTTTATGACCTAAGTGGTGGTTACATTATTGATCACCAGCTCGCTGTGTGTGTGCAATCGATGGAGTTGGCGCACCGCTGCTGTCCAGCATGTGCGTTGCAGGTAGTGAGCACGAACCCGCCGCATGCCTGTTTTGGCGGAGCTCGCTCACCGCGCTGCTGTTCTCTCTTTCTGACAGCTTAAAAGGATCCCTACGTCGGAATTATTACTTTTTATTAAATTATGCACGAACTAATAAAGTTCAGAATCGCTTACTAAATGTAGAATTAAAAGAGTTTTTATTTTTTTATAAAAAAAATATTGTCTTTTTCGACATTCTGTTCTGACTACTAATTAGAGCTCTTTATTCTTCATCTTCTTGTGAACTTACTGGAAAAAGGTGTCATGGAGCAAGTATGACATAATCTCGTTGAAAGATTTAAAAAAAGATTACATTTTGGTTCGTCAAACAAAGGGAAGGTTACTATTTACTTACATCAAAATGAAGCTATTCATGCCATCTATAGATAGGCTTTTAAAAGTTTTAAATTTCTTTACGGTTTTATCATAAATTGCGAAAAACCTGTTTGCCTTAGGCCCTTTTTCAACTGTAAGAATCGGGTCCATATCCATCGCCTTAAGTTGTGGTTGCATGCAGGTAGTGAGCGCGAGCGCTAGCGTAGCGTACTCGCGCGAGCAGTCGGAGGAGAAGGCGCACCGCTGCATGCTCGTACTGACTGAGGCTTACATCCATTCTCGTTGCAGGTTGTGAGCGCGAGAGCGCGGCGTGGGAGGAGTTCGTGGAGCTAGCTCACCGCTGTCCCCTCGTATTGACCGCTTACGACTTCTTCGCTCTGGACTATTCGCTGCTTGCCACCAGTTTTGGCACTATGGTCACCTACACTATTATTTTAACACAGATTTATCATTAATCGTTAAAATTATATTGAGCTTATATGTACTTTAGGTACACGAAGTATATTGTATCGTTCTGATATGTTTTTTGCGTGTAAATTATTTGTATTATTATTATTAAAGAGTGAATTCTTATGCTTTGATATTATATTTACTTTAATATATATTGTGTTATGTAAATAGATACCTGCTACTACTACACGAAAGGGGCTGATTCTATACATGAAACAAGCAACTTTTGTTCTACGACTTTAACATTTAAGCAATACATGTTTTTTTCTCCACATAATTTTTAAACACATACATACATATCTCTCACGCTGAATCCCGACAATCGGGGTAAGCAGAGCAATCGGTGTTACGCTGCAAGAACTCCAGTAAATTACAGTATAAAATCGACACCACATTTCGCGTTTCGGACAAGGTATCAAGCAGCATGTAAGGCACGAAGACCCACCTACTGCATGAATGGGTAGAAGAACCGTACCAAGGTGAGAGGTGGCGAGCCTGTCGCCCTTTAGCACGGCATGTTGCCCTTATCCCTTAGTCGCCTTTTACGACATGCATGGGAAGAGATGCAGTGGGGTCATTCTTTTAAGTACCGGCCCCACACGGTACAATATAGATATTGCAAGTAAATCATCAACAAATGAATCGTTAAACAATCCAACACAATTGAAAAATCCCGAGCAGACTCTAGTGTCCGATGCTAGCGACGCGTCTAGCGATGACAGCGTATCGTTAGATGTTATTCTAACTATGCAGTCAAAACATGCTCAAAGCGAGGATATCGCTAAAAAATGTTAAGTAATGCCATCTAGCAGGCACAAGCGTAACTAACAGATGCATTAACAATGAATAATACGAAGACTAATTGAATTTAGTCATGTGTAGTCTGAATAGCTCAGTGGGTTAGGGCATTAATGTCTATACTCAAGGACGCGGGTTCGACGAGTCCCGCTTCGGACATCACGTTGAACAGTTATTTTTCGAAGTTCATTTTTCTGGTGCATCGATTCTGCAGCGTTACTTCATAATATAAAAGGGAACATGAAAGGAAAAGCTTTTTAACAGATTGCTTATGTATTATATGCTTTATGTTGGTATTTTTATTAAATGGTACATTAATGTCGGGTTGCGGTTCCTATTTCTCCGACCACGCCGAGGCTGCTCCTTTTTAGCCTGACGTTGCTGAAAAGAAAAACGTAACCCGTATAATTATTTATTAATCGATATCTTCCCAAAGGCAACTAAGGGACAAGGACAAGATACCGTCCTAAAGGGCGACAGGCTCACCACCTCTCACCTTGGCACAGTGCTTCTACCCATGTCATGCAGTAGGTGGGTCTTCGTGCCTTACATGCTGCTTGATATCTTGTCGGAATACCTTGCGATATGTGGTGGTCGGTGTTGTGCTGTAATTTACCGTAGGTCTTGCAGCACAACACCGATTGCTCTGCTAACCCCGATAGTCTGGATTCAGCGTGAGTGATATGTATGTATATGTATGTAATCACTTTGTTGTCCGTGCGTCTGTTCGTCTGTACGCCTGTCAACACTATTTTTCTCAGGATCAGGTAGAGTTGTCAAATTGAAATTATTAGAGAGTCACTAAGATCTAAGATCCCTTGGAGGTGTAAAAAAATCAAGATTCTTAGTCAACGCAATCCTTGTCATATGTCACCATGTTTTTATCATTGCAAACTCGCTTATCAAAACCTATATCCCATTGACGTATTTGGCAAGAAACAAAGGTATCACAGCACATCATCAGCGTTTAACCGTCCACTGCTGGACATACGCCTCTCCAATTTGTTTCCAATCCTCCCGGCACTCGGCAACACGAATCCATCGTTTGCCCGCGACGTATCTGATGTCGTCGTCCCACCTAGCGGGTGGTCTTCTCTACCTGTCCATGGTCGCCAGTGTAGGACGCGCGTGTTCTAACGGCCGTCATCCCTGCGGCTCACATGTCCAGCCCACTGCCATTTCAGCTTTGCCACCCGGTGTACAATACCTACTACTGGTATTATTGGGCGTGTCTAATCTACTGTGGAAAGTTTAGGGACTGACACCCGTACCGGTAGTCTATAAAAAATATATATATTTAAAGCTATATATTATAACTAAAATATGTTCTAGGGTACCTATTACTGTGTAAAGCAGATACGTATTGTAAAATAAAACTTACCAAAGAAGACATTGAAGACGTATAGGAGCTTCTTCTTGCGGAAATCGGAGATCGGCATTTTGTGTTGGGTTTAAAGATCTGAAACAAAGAATAAGACATATTCAATATACGTACATATCATCACATTTGCGCAGACGGAAGCAATGTGGAGTCGCTGAAAGCGCCTCAAATGTTTCCGACAAAACATGCGTGGATCGCGCAAATCGAATCAATACTTCCTTCCTTAAAATTGAAGGCTTTCGATTTTAGTGCTACCATAGATTACTATAATATTGCTACACTAGAAGCATTCGCAGCGCGCGCGACGGCTCGTTTTTAGGGTTTCCTTAGTCAACAACTAGGAACCATTATTGTTTCGCCATGTCGGTCTGTCGGTCCGTCTGACTGTCCGAGATCTAGTTTTTTTTAATTGAAACTGACACGGATGGCTGCATCAGCTAATGCACCAGTTATCTAGGGCGTACCAGTGATGTATTTTATTGTATTGTATCATTTATTGCACTCAAAAATATGGCACAAAAGGCAAATGCTTAACACTAAAAAGCGTTCTCTTCCTGCCTGCCTTTGAGATAGAGACAAGGGTATAAGTAGATCAAATGAGAAAAACAATTATAATTGTAAAACATAAAAGTAACACTAAGAAAAAACTGAAAATGTATAAGTACTTATTCAAAATACATAAAAATATGGATATGCATACATATATATATATAAATATATATACTCATGTGCCTCTAAGTGCTTTTTTAAGATAAAGGGAGACGGAGACAACCGATGGTCGATGGGAAGCTTGTTCCACATCCGTGCAGCATTAACTGAGAAGGAACAGGTGTAGGATGAGGAAATATAGGAGGGTATAGCCAATACCAGCGTGTCGACCGACCTCAACTGAACACTGTGTGAACAGAGAAAATCAAACCGTTCACGCAGTACTGGGGAGCACAGGGACTGTTCAGATTGATGTCAGCCTAAACAGCTTGGTGAATTATGTAGGTAGGTGCCATATCAGCGCTTCCCTCGGCATTTTCAGCGACTCTGAACACAAAATTCTATTTGCTATGCAAAATTTGACACAAACTCTTTGTTCGATGTTTTTATCCATTATAAATATCGCAAAATACACCTGACATGAACTGACAAAATTATGGACCGCCTTAAACTGGGCACAAAAGAGCACCTATCCGGCCTGCATGGTCTTCGTCGCCCCCCTTAAAATAGCCAATGTCAATAGGCGTCGCTATGTGAATCCCACACCTAGCTCATCGTATGCCGCGTTGTCCAATAAAAAAATTATAACATAATCATGTACCTGTATACATTTATACGACCGTCATCTCCCGGTCTATGAAATAGAAATAGTGAACCACCTTCAGTATAGGCCAGGAGCTAGTGTCTGTTTCTAATGGAAATGCTACGTCATTGGAGCCGTGCCACGGGCTTGTGTGTGCTATTGCGAGTAATTCCTTTTATATTGCTTTTTGCGGTAAGTCCGCATTCCGTTGCATAAAGGGAGTGCGCTTTGCAGCTAGCTTCGCTCCGGTTTTATGGAAACTGACATGGATGGCTACATCGATGGATGACTACATTACGACACTGCAACAGTGCTTTTAGCCCAAAACACCATGACGAATGAGGTAGAATATCAGCAAATCAGCGCTTCTTCTTAATCGACAAAGAGAAGCCACACTGAACTGGACGGAAAACACCTTTTTTTTGTAGCCTTTTTGACTTTCATTTATTCAGTGCGATGTTATCAATCCGGACTGGTTAAAGATTTACCTGTTAAGCAGGACAAGGGACCTACAGCTTTTACGTGGAATCCGAACCACGGCCAGTCTCAACGGTCGCACGGTTACCTATTCATAAACCCGCCCCGCTGGTGTTGCTTAAGCTGGATAAGAGGCAACCGAGGCGTCCCACCACCCAGCTAGCGAGGCTAAAAAATTACACTGAATGGCTTCATACACCGATTACTACACATTCGAGTGATTAGTTTAGGTGTTTAGTCACTAAAAACTTGCTCTGAACACTTCGAACTTGCACTGAACACTTCGAACTCTCACTGAACACTTGGAACTCGCACTGAACATTTCGAACTCTCACTATCAGCTTTTTAAATTATCGCGGTTGCTGAACAACATTTTGAAAACTTCCGGCTCTTTTCGCGACGACTTTCGAACAGAGCGTCCTATTCATGGTCGCGGAGACGTCCGCTAGCTACGAGCTTAGCAACGTACAAATCCGACAAAGTCGCCGCGAGAAGAGCCGGAAGTTTTCAAAATGTTTTCTCACTATCAGCGTGTAAACGGCCCTTTAGTTCTGATGTGTGAACATTATGCTCTAACCTAGGGGGAAAGTAAAGTGTAGACTGTGAAGTGATTTGAAGTGATGTGCCTGGCCTGATGGAGAATATGCCTGTGAGTGTCAGATTACCGATGAGCAGGGCGATTATAATAAAATAAGGCTGATGTCGCATTAACAGCAACATCAAGCTCAGATTGTAATTCCCTCAAACACGCGTGTGTTAGCTGAGCGAACAGGCTAGTAATAAAGCAACGTAGTCTAAATTTTGAAATAAAAAAAAACAATATTCTAAAGCAGCAGGAAAGAGTAAGTATCGCTGAATGAGGAGACACCGCCTGAACCCTAATTTAATGAATCAGACAGAAAATCTCCTCCAAGGTTCCAGTATGAGGTAACGTGCCCATAACACTGGCAGCATTACCCCCCTGGATAGCGATTATTCAAAATAAAGAAATTAATAATGACGAGAGTTATTAATTCAACAGATCGTTCAGACAAAAACAACAACATCTCAGAATTCAAAATAACATTGTGACACAGTTTGTTCAAAGATGTTTGAGAACTCGACATCGCTTAATTTCATTTACACTTGAGCAATAAAAGCAGGATGTTACTGCAACATAAAATGTCAACGAGTTACTGCCAGTAAACGAACGTAGAAACAAGGAGTTCTACTAGGAAATACCATAGTAAATACATACGACCAAGTTGTTAATTGTGGCTGCAAATCATCGAATTCGCGCAAATTGTTCTTAGCAGCACCCGTAACAGCCTGGCGTGCATGTATGAAGGGATGTATTATGGTGGATAAAGCAAAGCATGTATGACAGATGAGGATGAGCTTCAAGTAATTCTGGCATTTTAACTACCTCAGTCACTCGATGTTGATAACAAGTAACATCATAACTGACAGATGTTAGTGCTAGTTGTATGGTATTTTTAGCGTTTGAAACTCAAATGTGACATTACCTTACGTTACTTAAGACCGACAAGTAAATGGAATTGAAGGATGCTAGCGTGATAATGCTATACCGACCCCAGATGTGACAGTTCACAGACGCCAAAAAGGAGAAAGCATCTGTTAAAGACGCGCCAAAGCAGAAACTTAATCGCACGGCCTAGCAAGCCGAGCTAGAATCTTCAAGATGTCGTTATTTGGCTTGCCGTCCAGCTGGTGTGGCTGGATCGCAGACATCCTGCATGTCCGTAGTAACAATAAATGCTTGTTTGACGACTGTTATTCCGAAGCCACCTCAGTTCATGCCGGTGTATCTAAGAAATGGGTGTGGTCTCTTTCTGATTCACGAATACTTAATCCGGCCGACATTAATTGCTCTGTAAACGACAGCACTGCACTAGCCAGGTAGGAGTACATCAGCCGACCAACCGTAACCCAGGCCGTGGAGGAGGAAAACAGACGGTACTTTATCATTAAATTCGAAGAGACCTTGCCCAATTTACACAATTACAATTGGGGTCCACGAAATGCCGTCGAATTTAAGACCAACAAAAAACACACGGTTTTGTGTTTAGCAACGGACGCCGTTAACGGTAGTTTTATCTTCCAAGAAACTACTCTCAAAGTCGAAGTATGTATTGGGAAACTCGGGTTCGAACTGAAATACAACCTCATCTTTGCACACCACATCGGCTAAGGTTGCCTCTAATAGCTGGGTCTCCTCAACAAGGTGCGTCAGTACTTCAGGACGAGCCAAAGACTGCTTCTGCATAAACGCAGATTCATTCGTGCGTATAATTTTTTTTTTATTGAAACCGACACCTAATGCACCAGTTCTTCTGGTACCAGTGATGTCAGCCTAAACAGCTTGGTGAGTTATGTAGGTGGTGCCATGTCAGCACTTCCCTCAATTCCAGCCGGCTACACTGAACTGGACGGAAAAC
>WYDE02213267.1:0-15545 GCA_009867175.2 Adela reaumurella
CCCTACCACCAAGTAAGATTAGGAGGGAAGGGACCTTCAGTTTTACGAGGAATCCGAACCTCGGTCAGCCTTTAACGTTCGAGCGGTCACCCATCAGAGTACTGACCGCACCCAGCGTTGCTTTACAATCAATAGCGACAGTTGACTGTCTGCACTACTGAGCTATCAAGGCTGGCGCTAGGTGTGTATTGATTACAAGCCTTATCTTGTACGTTACGGTTTACAAGTGCGTTAAATTAAACAGGGTGGTAAATAGTGCATCCGTGGGATTTCACCCAGGCGTTCCAACTTCCAATGGGTATAAATAAGAAAACCATTGAAGCGGGGGACACCACGTTAAGCAAGGGATACTAATCCTATGGCCAGAATGTGTTCCCAGCCACTATAACCTGGTGATCTTCAATACCTCTTACAGCTACCATGGCGCTTCTTTTAGGGTGGTTTTGCGAGTAATGGTGTTATTGGCTGTGTCTGAACTTCTCTTGGAAATGTGGGCACAACCACCCATGGCATAGCATTTTATTGTTGTGTTGCGGGCTCCTTACCGCACTTGAACGTCTTCCGCCCTCTGCGCGTAAATCTTGTCTTTTTTCCCATCCGTCCGGCTGCTAGGCTCCTCCGCACTTACTGTGATGTTGCTCCTCATATGTTAGTATAGAAGAACGGCGCGCTATTGATTTATTGTGTACTAGAAGATCCCTCGGCGCGAACGCCTGCACGGCTACATATTTGCTCATTGCTCCGACGCACGAAGGAATACCGCGATGTAAATAGAGTATAACCATTCTCAGCTGTTACAGCATTCGTCAGTGAGAAGTCATATGGTCAAAATCGTCCAATTTTTCATCGCGGCGATATATGAAGTAACCAGAAACACTTGAAGCATAAAAAAAAATACAGTGAATAGAGAAAGTCCCATTGTAAACTCCTTATCGGTCAGAATTGTTGAAGGTCATCTAGAAACAGAAAAAAAATAGCAATAATATGTTTAGAACAAAATATTTCATTCGCAAGATCTCAGAATTTTGAGTGACAACTATCATATTTTTTGCAGTATAATTTGAAAGATATTTAAATCTATTAAACTCTTTATCGTGTAGTTTTTCCGTAGAGAATTTGTTTTTCGAGAAATTTAAGGAAAACTGGAAAAAGTAACAAAACGAGCCACCGCCGCGCACTATAGCCTTGTTTTTATTGGTCATTGAGCGCGACATGGTAGCATTTGGTGGCTAGGTGCCTACGGGCCCTTGAGGAAACGGCACGACTTTCTCACTTCTCTTCGTTGGAGTGGCCGCTTGATGTATTTTATTTTCGTGCAGTTGGATAGCGCGGGAGGGCGGAACGAGGTGGCTGTGCGCGTCACGCAGGCGCGCGCGTGCCGCGGTGTGCGCGCGCGACGCACGGCTGCAGTTGACGTGCGTGGAGACGGCGGCGCACAGTTCCTAGAGTTCTTCCACTTCAGGCTCCGAGCTGACGAGCTGCACACGACGAGCGTCACGCTGCACGCGCTGCTGCCTAACCATCCGTATGCTAAAGGTTAGTCCTGCCATCCCGCAGCGCCGGAAATAAGGCGAAGTTATTTTATATTAACAATTAATTTTAAAAATAGGGTCTTCCAATAGGGACTTCCGAACTTTGACAGTTGATAGCGGCCATCTTGTTGAAGCTTCATCTGTTAAATTGGCTATCCTTCATTCAGCCTGTTTGCCAAATCACCATGGATGGATATAGCGTTCAACAACACGCGCAAACGATACAATTGTTTTATCAAAATGGGTGTTCTGCTCGGGCAACGTTTCGGCCATTTAACTGTCGTCATAATCGTCCTACCGAGCGCTATAGGTCGATGATAACCAACTTATTTGGCCTGAATTTGATTATATGGATCCGTTATAACTACTCTACCAAGACACGTCACATAGACAGCGGCGCTGTGAGTGCCTCTGACGGTAGATCTACTAAGCCACATCACTTTAGTTAGACAGTGGCGCTCCGAGCGCCTCTGCAGGTAACTATTCTGTGAAGTGATTTCATGAAGTGGTAATAGACCGTGGCGAATGGCCATATCGTCAAAAGTTTTCTATTCATTTATCTGACCAAGCCAAATCATGATGTAGTTAATGGATAGTTGGCCATTTCATGAAATTCGACCATATCATGTGATAATTTCATGATATAAACAATTCTACGATATGGCTGCGACATATACAATGTATATTTACGCCAGTCTTGTCGTAACATGCTCCACGGTGCTCCGTAATTTCCGCCAATCATAACTAAACGTTGAAATTTTTGCAGAGTTCTTGCGAAGTTTCTCGCTAGTTTCTCAGAATGAACCTATAAAAAATCTGCCAGATCGGCCGTTTACAAAAATTTACAATGTACTTTCTTGCCAGTTCTTCTAGGAAGTTTAAAATTGGTGCTTGGCGAGCTATAGGCATGTAGGAGAACCCTTCAAAATTACAGCTCGATCGGCTGAACCGTTTAAGAAATTTTTTCAGCGAAGTTTCTTGCCAGTTCTTCTATGAAGTTGCAAATTGGTGTGGCGAGCTATTGGCGTATAGAACGGATGTACAAAATTTCTGCCCGATCGGTCGAACCTTTTAGGAAAATATTCTAGCGAAGTTTCTTTAGTAGTTCTTCTAGGAAGTTGAAAATTGGTGTGTGGCGAGCTATTGACGATTGAGCCTACAAAATTTCAGTCCGATCGGCCCTAAGACAAAGTTTTTTGACCCAAGTCGAGTAAGTGGCTTCCTTTCTCTCAGCCAATAATTCGTACCTAGTTTAAACTTCGTACAACATTTTTACACTCGCTGTTTTTGCTTACAGATCGTGTGATCGGCAAGTTCGTGCTGGGCTCTTACATGTTCGCGCGCGGGAAGGCGCTGCAGCACTGGAACTCGGCTATTTCAGCGCCCATGGAGCAGGTCAAACAATGGCATCCGCTTACAAATTGAAATTAACACTACATAAGGCGAAATGGATGGCGGACTGTCCCTTTATATCATTGTAAACTCGTCTAACGTTTATATCATTGTTAAAGATACATATTACTTTGCAATTTTTTACCTGACTATACGAAGCCAAAAGGAAGTGATTTTTAATATTAAGAATCTGCATCAAACCATTTAATTAATATTGTGTTAGAATTTGTATGGCCGATAATACCTATGTCCATTTCTATTACGAGCAATTATTATATATATATATAACCAATTAAGACTTAAGTTTAGACCGACAGATTAAAGATGAACTTCGGAATGTATGCGGCGACATCGGAATGTGCCGCTAGAACAAAGATAAACTCACAAATAAAGTTAAATTTTGTGTGTGCGCCTTCAGTAGATATATTGTGAGGCGTGTAACACATATTTAAGTAGATTTGTGAGTTTTTGTCTCAGAATGAACCTATAAAAAATCTGCCTGTTCGACCGTACCATTAGGAAAAATTTACAATATAGTTTCTTGCCAGTTCTTCGAAGTTGCAAATTGGTATTGCAAGCTATTGGCGCATAGAATGGACGTACAAAATTTCAGCCCTATGGATCTACTTAAATATGTGTTACACGCCTCACAATATATCTACTAAGAGCGCACGCACACCACACAATTTAACATGATTTGTGAGTTTTTCTTTGTTCTAACGGCACATTCCGATGTCTCCGCATTCATTCCGAAGGTCATCTTTAATGCATAGCTCAATATGTATGAATGTGTAATCTGCTCTACCGATTTGCATTCAATTCGCGGAGTAGGACATTTTTCGGTTTACAAATCGCTTTGTGAGGGTATCACTTTCGGAAAAGTTCATTTTCAGGATTTTTGCGTCTGTGATGGTAGCTAATGAGAGCTGAATTTTTATGTATTTTATGTTTCCGATATCTTATTATATTCTCTACTACACCTTGAAGGATTTGTTCTACATTACGATAACTTTTTACGATAATTTTGTATTTGTTCGACTAGCATTTATAATTGTATTTAATATCATATCGACAATTACACCACATATCCAGTTGTATGTATTATATACGATACTCCTTTATATTATAACTCATAAGTAATATTCATACTAATTTGTATTTCTAAATCCATTTACATAAAATGAAAGATTTATGTTTAAGTATTGCATATTTACAAACTAAATATTCGCAACAAATTGTATTTTAAAATGATTAAGTAAGTAGGTACCTACTGTGTACAATTAAGGTAACCGAGATTTAACATAATAAAAAGCGACGGTCGATTCTGCTAAGGTCGGGGCAAGGACTCGGGACTCTGGTGTAGATAACGCGAATATTAATGGATATTGTCTAAAAGCAGGTCGTTATTAATGAAGCATAATATTAATCATAATTATACAGAAACCGATTCACCGGCTATCTAACTTTCTAGGATTACTTAGCGGTTAGGTAATGGAGATTTGGTTTATCTTTTAAAAGTACAATCTTCTGTTACTCACACTGAGATTTGATTTATTATTTCTATACGGAAAAGTGTTTCCATATATTTTACGGTAATAAATAAGTAATAAATGTGTATGTAACCTCATCGCGTGTGGGGATTTGAATGAACAAGCGACACTCTGAAAGGGTTCCAACTACTATTTTGTATTTTTAAGCTCTGAGACTGTATTCTGCGATTTTCGTATTGTGATCATGTCATTTTTCTTATGTTATCGTATACTCGGTGCGCTCCAGTCTGAGAATATCGGCCCTTCACCCCTTCCTACCAATGTAGTCGTATTTGCGGAAGCGATACTTGCCTATGTTCTGCGTATCGAGCGAAATTACTGTCGCTAGCTTAGCTTACCGGGCCGGGCGGCCGTCGCGCCGTTCGTACTATGTTATGTATGATACACACGCCTCTCTGCGCATGTGTGCGTGCTGAGAGGAAGGGGTCAATGATCGATATTCTCATACTGGAGCGCACTGAGTATAGGATACAAGCAACATTCTTCTTTCCATTCTTCATTCATTCTTTGATGAGTATTCTCGGTTTCTTACCAAAACTCATAATAGCCATAATATTGAAGAGGTAGCTCAAAGTAACTAGATCAGGCTGGAATCAACTGCAAAATATAAAACGGTTCTTGGTCTATCAATCATACACTTTTTGTTGTAAAATGTTAGAATTTTCTGTATGACCATTCGATTTTTTTTTCGTTCTTTTCTTCCTCGTGAAGTTTGCTTTACCGTATAGTTTGCCTAGAAAATGAAAGAATTTTACAACAAAAAGATGATGTATGAAAATATTTTTTTTATGGAAACTGACAGGGAAGGCTACATATGCACTAGTTTTTCTGGTACTAGTGATGTTAGCCTAAACACCTTGGTGAATTATGTGAGTGCTTAACTTCGGTAAACGATTACCGCTGACTGATGGATGACTGCTGAGCTAACGATGCTGATAAAGGTGGTTTTTGTTTTTTTATGGAAACTGACCGGGTGGTTACATCACCTAATGTACTAGTTTTTATTTGGTTCCAATAATGTCAGCTTAATAGACTTTGGTGATTTACGTAGGTGCCATGTCAGCGCTTTCCTCAAATTAAGCCTGGAGTCGAGCATTTTAAATAAATATAGACTTTTCTGCTCAGCAGAAGGCGGACTTATTACCGGAGGCAATCTCTTCCAGTCAAACTTTATATGTATACTTCAACGCATTCGTATTGTTAGTGTATAGGTTTCCTCACAGTGTTTTCCTTCACCGGGGTGCATAAGGTGCATTGTAATTTTGCACACCAATTTTAAACGACATTTAATTTAATTTTGCGCATACTAGGTATCGAACCCACGACCTCTCGAGTAAGAGGCGTGCGCTAACCAACAAGGCACTCCGCAACCAACATACAGATTTTAGCACAAATTCTAAAATTATAAATATTGTGCTCCCAGTGGGGATCGAACCCGCACCTCCCGCTTGAGAGTCGTGCTCTTGCCCGATCGGCTAATCTAACACTTAAGGCCTCTTAGGAATGCTAAATGTCGCGGTTTGAAAATCTAGCCCAATATAACTAGGTACACCAGTTTATGGGCTGGAAACTACTGCAAAATATAAACCACTACTTTGTCTATTTGTCTAACTCTCGCGATAATACATATTTGTTTATAAACACATATTGTGTTGTGTGTACTCGTAGGTGTATATAATAGAAGTGGCGTTACCTTTCTGATGTAATTAATCAGCGAATCTAAAACTTTTGGCGAAGTTTGCAGGAACTTGTGGGAGATTGATCGCACTCTCTCGCGCTCTTTTACCTTCGGTATTTTACCTTCGACATTTGAGAATAATATAGCTCTCGTGCGATTAGGAAACAAAGCAAAGCACGTAGCAAAGCTACGTAACTATTTCTTTTTTTTTTAATTAATAAACAAATTAATGTATTAAACCATATAAGCACACACACTTAATATGTAAATATATTTTTATATTAAATAAACTCGTATAAAATGTATGAAATAATATAGTTACGAACATGTACACGTACAGTCGATCTTACAATATATTAATGGTATACAATATCATAATAGGAGAATAAACGGAGGCAAATTTTAGTAAATAATTTGGAACTGTTGCGGGTTGGTATTGTGCCCATAATTTTGGCACCTATCTAGTACTTATATGCATCAACATTGTTGACTGAATTTTTGATGGGATTTAATATTGTATTAAAATTTATTATTCATGATTTTTCAAAAAGTTGAACAAGAAATATATTACCAGATTGTTAGAGCGGAACGCTTTATCAGAATATGTAGCGTGCCAGGAATGGTACGCTACCATATTTAAATGTACTTATGGAGTATTTAACGAGGTATTTAATTAACTTTTGCTATTAAGAGATTTCTTTCATCTCAAGAAGGCGCGTAAATGAAAGTTTTAATAATAAATAATAAAAATTACAAGAACAATAATGACAATTCATTGAATTCAAGGTCTCGGTAGGTGATTTAACTGTAATATGAGATGATGTATGTCAGTCTGTATCATTCCGATTGAGCTAAAATTTAACTCGAGCTAATCGGTACGAAAATACAAACATTTTGCCATTTCCTGTTCAATCTAAATGATACAAACGGACATATAACATCTCATATTACAGCTACCAAATCACCTACCAAAAATAGAATTAAATCAATTTTCATTATTGTTCTTGTAATTTTTGTTATTAATTATTTAAATAAGTGATATTTAGGCGCCTTGTGAGATGAAAGAAATCGGGTCTTATCCGGTCATTGTGGTATTTACTCGTAACTTGATATAAAAATACTTAATTTGTGACCGGCTACAATGCTGTTACTATGAGAATAGGATTGGCTGTTTGTTGACTAACTTCACTAGAATCCGCGCGGAAAAGTACGGTCTGCACGTCCTCAAGGGTTTACATGGGAAGCATTATACATAATTTCATACTTCCGTATGAAATTATGACAATTCCAGGTATTTTAAGTACTTCTTCTTTGGTTGTTTTTGATGACCAGACACAACTGAATTTTTTTTTTCAGTTTTTCAAATAACTCTTAGCTAAAACAATGAGTTCTCTTGATAGTTCTTTAAAATACTGAACTTTAGACCCTTCCACAATTGAATCAACAAAATTTTAAGCTCTAGAATTTTAATATTCTGTTTATGTTTTTCTTAATGTTTCATTTCTTTATATTAATTTTTTTTTCCACACCTACTCATGTATCAGTTGACAAATTAGAAGAAATTCGAAAGCAGTGCCGGATAACTCATTAAACTATCTTTATATTTTGTTAAATTGTATGAGGCTATATGTACTTCTTTTATAGATAGGTATTTACCTACACATTTTACATAATTTTTAAAATTAAGTTACCTAATATAATTAATACTTAAAGTAGATTATTTAATGTCGAAAAAATAACAAAAAACTTAGTTCGTGTGTGTAGATATCTATTTAGCAGGCAAAAAATATTTAAATGTGTTTACTATTTTTCTAAAACTTTTAATAATATATGTATGTCTACTCAAATTGTACCTGTCCCACTAGATATAAAATAACCATTGTGTACCTAATAATATTCATCATTAATACTGTGAACCAAAGTATTCTAAATGTTCAATATTAGATAAGGAACTATGTAAAAAAAACAAATATTTTATTTTAAAAAATCATGGATTATGCGCTGTTATCAATTTATTAAATAAATCTTCTGTGCCCAATTATTTTGTTTTATTTTACTTCTATTGTACGTATGTATGAATCTGAAAGTATTCTAAATTTTAAAAATTATTAAAAAAAATCACCCCATTCACACTTTTTTGTAAACCGTCATAATTATCATCTTGCGTAGGTACTGTCTTAATTCAAACATGTTTTAATTAGATTATTTTAAACTTAATGAAAATATGTTTTATTTGAAAAATTGAATGACTCTGGTACATTTTATGGAAATTGGAAACAATTTTTTTTTCAATTAAACTTAACCCGTTAAGTCCCAACATATAAAAAAGTACTCCAGTCCACGAGTCCTAGACTTTTTCGGGCGCCGCGGCGTCAGCGCCGGCCTTGACATAAACTCAAATATCTCGTAAACCAATCAAGTTACATCAGTAAAAATTTTTGTTCTGTAAAGAAGACGAAATTATCTACAAATCAGTCTCAAAAAGTCGACGGCACAAGAATTAAAACTTAGTAGAAAAAAAGCCAAACAGTAAACATCAAAAATGAGAAAAAAAAATTTTAAAGCTCACCATACCTTTACAATATATATATAAATATACTCGTAAATAAATGTACTTTTAGAAATAATAAAGTTTGATATATGTTTTCTTTACATAAATTGGCGAAATCCGAAGTTGCGTGACGCGGGCCCACAAAGATTAAAAATTCACCCAGGCCCGGGCCAGACTTTACCATAGACAAGTTTATATTCATAGGAAAGGTAATTTCATCGGCTATCGACTTGTCACTATCACTCCTATTGGAAATGTCAAGTGAAAGAGCAATAAAGCAAAAAGTGACCGCGCGCAATCAAACTCAATGCAGAGGGACGCGTGTACCTTATGGGAGCCGAAGGTACCAAAAATGTCGTGAAACGTGTCCGTGTCTTTTTCACGTCTCGTCCTTTTTGTCTTTTGGACCTTCACTAAACGTTCATTTACTACATTTAAGCCCCTTAAGAGATAATTTCCAAAAAAATCTAATACAGCTGACTTTTATTTATAAATAGAAGCCTAAACACCAATTTGTAACTTTAAAAATGACGAACTTTCATACAAATTTGCATCCCCTGCTTAACCCCCTTAGGGGACGAATTTTCAAAAATCCTTTCTAATTACTCATCTGCGTTACAAAAGCAGCTCTTGTGCAAATTTTTATGATTCTAGGCCCAGCGGTTTAGGCTGTTCAGTGCGTCGGTGACTTTAAAAATGCTCTTGACCTTCTTGACTTTAATGACTTTTAAATTTTTATTTTGTAAGTACCTACATAGCATAGTTGAGCTGTAAGTGATATGTACAGTCGACATGTCTCATTTCTGTGCATCATAGACTGAGCCCGACCACGTGACCGGACAGCGCGACGTGAAAGAGATAAGTGTATTTTTGTATTGTTCGTCTCATATTGCATAACACGGCCGGCGGAGGTGCGGTGCGGCGCGTAGGGAGGGACTCTCTCTTCTCTACCGCAGCGCTTTCAAATGGACGGGAAAACGATGACAGATTTGAAACTATGCGTGTGTACGTGATAAAATAATTCATTGCGGACCCACGATACCCTCAGCGATACCCCTCCCCTGGTGGTATCGTGGGATTTTGTGTTCGACCCACGATACAACACTATTAGCAAAATAGTGTTGTGAAAGACCAAAATTATAAGTCCTATTAATAGGCAATTATTTCAACACATTTAATTAAATTTGTTCAAGTAGGTACAATAATTTGTATTACATGTACTTTGTTACACAATTATGTAATTAATAAAATGTGTAAACATTTGAATTTTTGCATTTGAAAAATATAATTACATATTAATATACTGCCTATAAAAAAAACTACACAAGATAAACTCATTTATTAGGAGGTAGGTACTCTGTAATTGTCATCCATGGAATGACAATATTCAGACTGAGAGTACCAGGGCTACAAGAATATAAAGGAGACGCGACACCGAGGGACAGCATAAAGAAATTATTCCAGTCTTCTTTTACTTCACTTCCTCTTCGCCATAGTACCCTGGTATTACAGATCTACCTATTTATTGGATTTGTGGCCCATTTCATAAAGTTTCCAAATAATTAAAATCAGTCTGTACTTACGCCCTTCCTGATCTCATTCTCTTAGACCTCGTAATAGTCCTTACGCCCGGGTATATTTTTCTTACGAAAACAATAACCGATTTCCACTATGAAATTGTTGGATATATAGGTAGTATATGCTCTAGTAGTCACAAAGGTAAATAATCTTAGAAGTCGCACGCAAATTATCGTAAGGGCATGTTGTGACAAGACAAACATGAAATTCTTTTTTTTTACTTCATTTTTCTAGTTAAAATTACGTTTTCTTTATTTTCAGGTTCTACTCTTTTTTTTCAATAGCTACTACCATGAAATGTATCCATACAAAATTTTAAGACCAGATGAAGGTCGAGTAAATTTCAGAAATTTCACTAAATTTCAACTGGTTTAATCTTAAACTTTGTATGGCCACATTTCATGAGGTTACTATTACTTGTTGTTATTGAAATGAGGGGAATATAATAGTACGGAAAAAAAATTGCTTTAAACGTGAATTTAAAAAAAAAAATGAAATTTTTGACTTGTCAAATTATGCCCTTACGACTTTCAAATCTATTTCTTTTGTGAGTACTAGAGCATACTATACAACATTTTTTTAGTGGGGATCGGTTAATCATTATTATCCCCTGTTTTCGCAGTAGGTCAGCACTGTGGTGATATCGTTGATCGAAAACAAAGTTCTAGGGTATCGTGGTTCCGCAGTGAAATAATGTTTTTATTACTAGTTTTCGTGATAATGTGGGGCGAATTTACTGTTTTGCCTCTAATGCAACTAAAAGCGGGGAACTCTGCTTATTTTCCGATTGCGCCTTACGCCTATTACGATTGCCGGATGTAAAATGTAATATTTTGACAAGTTCATGTGTAGTGTACTACCATGAGAATGCTGAATAAAGAACTAAGAATGCGGTCATAGAGTGAGGCCCGTCAACATTATTTTACGTTTATGGGGATTGGTCAAAAAGTAGCTGACGCTGCCACATTCGGATATTTGAAGTAGTAGATGGGTTGTTTGAGAATCTGGTATTATTCTCCCGAGCCGGGTAGGTATCATGGATTAAAAAGGGTTGATAACTTATACATAGGTGAGCGGGGTAACCACGTACGCACCCCAGGGTCACTGACTGCCCGTGCGTGAGAGGGAGATGGAGAGAGAGAAACAAACTCAGCTTGTAATGGCTTCACCGAGAGCATTTCCTGGGCCCATTGGAGACAGGGAAAAAGTCACCAAGTCAGTTTGGTGGCCACCATGCGTTCTATTTGGGCCTCATCAGCGAGTCTGACCCGTTACATGGACGTGCACTATCTGAACATAGTGACTCCCTCCACGCCCCTATCTATATGTGGTACGAGACGCCTTCGACACTCTTTCCATAGAAGAGCTCACCAATGGTCTTGTAAGCCCCAGTTTCTTGAAAAGATTGTAGATCGATTTAGCCGGTAGACTTATGGCACAAACCTCTATGGTGTAAAGTTCTGCTCTGTAACCCCTCCGAATTATTTGGTCAAGTAGAGGACAGTATTTATTTGTCTTGAACTAGTGGTCTTTGGTATATTTGTTTCCCATGGGACTGGTACTATGGCTACGTCTCGCATTTACGTACAACGCATACGCAACGTCCCCCGCCCGCGCGCCCTCTTCTTACCCTTTTCGTGGCGACCGCTGTTTTCTTTACTGTGGACGGCAATGAGTATCCTAATTCGTCCATAGTACCCACGACATAGTAAATAGTCAACCCTGAAGATGGCTCGACGCAGATATGCATGGGAAAGAGCAAGTCAATTGAGTACTGAGTTATGAACCTGGCAGTTTGAGTTGGGGTGATAGGTTGATGACATAGTAGGTATCAATGAAACACCAATAATAAAGTAACTATTTATATATTTCAGTAATATTCTTAATAACTAAACCTTTTAACTTGCTCCTTTCAAATATTTGGTTTAACAACAAAAGTTACGTCACTTAACAGGCGCTGACAAATCAAATCATTTTTAAACTGCGTTTATTATTTCGACACGCGATAGGCACAAGCACTGTTTAAAAATATATCTGAGATAGCGCCTAGTTCGTGTTCAACTTAACTATGTTTTAATGCAGAATCACTTATTTTAATAAACACCTGCATATCTACTACCTACCTATCACTACGCCGGGTTAGTTCACATTAAATTGCAGTGTTTCATTAGTCCTTTTCAAGAAACTATTTCTGGAAATTGTTGCATATTACAATACTTTTTAAATTACCGAGGTCGCTGAACAACATTTTGAAAACTTCAGGCTCTTCTCGCGGAGACTTTATCGGATTGTCCGACGTTTCGAACAGAGCGTCCTGTTCATAGTCACGGAGACGACCGCTAGCTCCGAGCTTAGCAAACGTATACGTCTCCGTGACCATGAACAGGAAGCTCTGTTCCAAACGTCGGAAATCCGATAAGTCGCCGCGAGAAGAGCTGGAAGTTTTCAAAATATTGTTGAATATTGTTCATATGAACAACTTATCAATTTACAACTATGAATTAATAATGGAAAATGTACGTGAATACTTTGATCGAAAATATACAAATTCAAACAATAAGGAAAAATATATTGTTTAGTATGAACAACAACACAATCTCTTGGTATGATGAGTACAGTAGCGCACTCTGCAAATGATACACCGGAAACAGATCTCGCTCGCTCAGTGTGTAGGCAATCTGTGATATAGGGGAGATGAAATAATTTCCACCGCTTTCAAGTATATCTGTCGTGGACCAAGTGATTAATTATATATATATATTATATTTTTAATTTGTAGACCATATAAAATAATTCAATATATGACTAAATTTGGCGGATCAACAACCACAGACGGTGCACAACGTGAAAGTAAACAGGTACTGCAACCTAGTAGACCGGATAGTGAGAAACGGGGTCAAGACTAATCTCTTCGCCGTGGAAGCCGGAGCTAGAGGGACTGCCGGCAATGTCGCTGTACAGTCTCTTCAAGAATCTCGGCCTGCCAAGATTGACGCTATACTCATACATGGAGAGAGCTACGAAAGAGTCACTGGAGGCTTCCTACCGAAAATGAATAGAGTGTGGCAAATGAGAGTGTCGAGAGTGGGATAAATGTTTCTCCGCATTCTAATAATTGCAAACTATCTGACGAGGGCTTGAAGCGATCCGCCCCTCATTTGTCCCGTACTCGATTGAGCCTCTCTCTGCCGGCAATGGGCCTGAATATGTTCGGTGAAGCCATTGATTGCTGAGTTCAACAGCTTCCTTTAACAGCCAACCGGAATTCAATTGTATTTAATGAAGGTACTTAAATTATCAAATTGCACGATAATCACGAATTTACTTAGTTAATAATGACCAGGGGGTCTACCGTGCTATTATCACATGAGCGAGTGAAGAGACATCGCCACGATTTCAACCAGACAGACTGGCCGTGTCGAGTGATCTCGAGTGCGTTAACGCATACGATTGGCTGAAATCTCTCACTCACTCGAGTGATATTACGCCGGTAGTAGGGCAGACCCTGTGATAAATAATGAATTTGAAAAAACTATTCATTATATGGCCCAACTTGCCTTGTCATTATTAAACTGCACGGGCATTGTAAATAACGCCCTCATTAATCACTTGGTCCATAACATATCGATGGCAGAGTAAGAAAGAAACGAATCTTCAACGTCGTAGGCACATACACTATACACTCCCTCCCTCGTGAATACTGAATTCTTAGACATCGCTATTGGTAAATAATAGTATTCTTCAGTAAATATCCTATAGTGGGGAATGTTAACTTTGGTATAAAATGTAAAACTTTCTTGTTAACAAGAAATAAAAATCTAACTCGCACACAAACGCAGCACGACATGCAATACGTCCCTACGTTAATATTAACGAAACTTTTGTTAATCGTAAAGTGTAATATTTAAGTGCAAATTATAAATTAAAAATACTGATGATACTTTCCGCTTAAATACTAGATGTCTAGTCAACATTTTATTTACAAATTAAAGAAAAATTAAATAACTTTATTATTTTGACCACGCGGCCTAAAAATTAAATAGGAAGAGCAAATATACATATTTTCTGAAATACGTCATCTTTTTACATTTTGAAGTGCCCTACTTTTTCCAAAGATGAGAACATAACATTACACATAACAATATGTTGTCTATGCGAAACATTGTGACAGTCCAGTAGGTATTATTCGCAGGTCAAGTGGAATATTATATCTATTCAACCATGTGCTTGTCTATGTCGTACATAATATATATATTACGTAAGTATATATTATTATAATAGGTCACTATGACAAAGTTCCATTTATCAAGTATGATTGATCATTGGTTGTGGCATTTATTGTGAAAATTATTCAAACTTTAAATCACTTTATCTTTTATTAGCATATAATTTCCTGGCATAATTTCGATAATACATATTATTCCTTTGGAAATATTTACACAATATAAATCGTTCTACAAGTGCACCGTACAGGCTCCTACCAAGTATTAAAAGGCTTCATTTATATAGGTACCGTTGGTTTTTACATGCTAATTTTACTGAAAAACAATCAATAATTTTTCCCAATACTCATTTCGTTGGAAAAGAAAACATAGAAATATAGAAAGTATTTTCATACCAGAATGTAAGTGAGGGTAAGTCAAATTGGGTATCTACATATTATATTTTAATATGAATACATGATTTCTTCAACACATGTAATCGGCACACATATTTATTTATATTTTTTCTAGCCCTTAATCATAATTTTAAAATAGGTACTTTAAACGCTAAATGTCTCCAAGGGGCCGTCCATTTATTGCGTGATTTGTAATTAGGGGACAGTCTGGCCTGCAGATGAAGATATTATGACGTATGTGGGAGTAATATGATGTAGGGAGGGAAGGGGACTTGCCAGAATTTAAGTCATTCTTGCAAACACAGAGGACCCTAAAATATTACATAAGTAGCTGTGCTAACTGACTACAGTATATGCATAGTTTTGACTACCTGTAGGAAGCCATGCATTTTCCCAAATAAATAGTAGGTTCTTTAGAAACCGACACCCACGGGCCCACAGGAAGACATGGGTTCGCCATATTCCATGCCTGTAACCATATAAACTATTGTTTGAACAACAATACTGATTTTGTCATACAGTTTTTCAGCGTCCTTGGCTCAGTGGTTGCGATATTCGGTATTCCATTACGAAGTTAAGCACTGCCGAGCGCGGTCAGGCCTTGGATGGGTGACCGCTTGACCGTTGACGCTGGTCGTGGTTCGGA
>WYDE02213378.1:0-15543 GCA_009867175.2 Adela reaumurella
TGCAGGAGATGTTGCCAGAGTTACGCGCTCGAGCGAGAGCGAGAGATAGTCGTATTTGAACTACCTCGCGGTTGAACGGACTAGTACGGGAAGCGTTTCGGTGTCGGGTCCTTAGGGTAAATAGTCCGTGCCTGTGACACATGGCAAAGTGACAGTGCTGGAACGATACTGATATAATTTATTATAATAATCGATTCTTGTTTTTATCGATGTTCGATTTTTGTTGATATTTGTAAGACTTGTAAAGGAATTATATTTAATTAAATCAAACGAGAAGTATGAGTAAGGTATTGTTTTATTGACTTAAAGGTTCATCACCATTATATAGCAACAATAATCGATATTATTAACAATTTTTAATCAATATTATGTAATCGATGAAATCATATTGACCCAGCACTTTAATATCACTTCGACATGTAGCACAGGTATCAATCTATATTTTACAAAAGTTAGTGCTTACTAAAGTTTTACACTAAGTGCAAACTTGCAAAACAAATTAACTGATTTTTTTTTTATATTGAAGTGTATAAATATAAAAAACGCATGAGGAATCATTTAAAACATATTTTTAAATTTCATAGAATAGCCTATTATTTCTGTAGTACAAAAAAGATATATCTTATTTGCAACTAATAAATGAAGCCCTCTCCCGAAACGCGCATAGACTTGAATAATATTTCCGCCAGGACTGGAAACATCTAGTCAGTGAAGTTCTGTGCTTAAGTTTGCAGCATACTTTTTTTTTAAATTGCACGCTTTTGGAGGCTAGTCCGCCGACCTTATGCTTCATAAAAAAATAGTAAAAAAGTACCTTCTGCTCCACGCACGCGGCGTTCAAATGTCAATATTGTCAAAATGTCAATAGTGTCAGATGTCAGATGTAAATGTCAAACGATGCTCTTCTTTCTCTCAAAGGAAACGTCTGTCTGTATGTATGTATGTTGAGGTAAACTCCCACGGTAAACCCCTGTACGGATTTTGATGCGGTTTGTACCAATGTGAAGAGTAGTTCTTTAGGCTTACAATGGGTTATTTATTATATACCATAACGCTACTTAGGGCTGAACAGTATCAAAGAAAGTAGGTACAGTACGAGTATGAACTGGGGGGTGACTATGGAAACATCACTGACATTAAATCGACAATGTGCGAGAGGGAAGCACATACATTTTGTATTGAATTCACTGTCTGTATCCCTGTCATTTATCACTTGACGTGACATTGACAGCGACCATAGTAGGGGGGCTGGTCCGGCAGCATATTAGGGACATTCATCTATGGTTCTAGCCCTCGATAGAAATATATGGCCTTAGATAAAAAGGAGCATACATATATTCCCTGACATTACTCTAACATATTGAAACATTATCATCATAAAGATTTGTTTTGAGACTTTACTTTCATACGAAATAGCGAGGTGCTACTGTGTCAAAAAGCGGGGCTTTGAAAATCAGAGGTACCTCTAGTGCGTCAAAAAGCGAGACTCGCTAAAAAGTGCCTATAATGAGAGTGACCCTAATGTGAATGAATCAGTGTTGGCTTCGTGATAATTTTCTAGATGTTCATTATTTACATGAAACAATTCAATCTGTGAAGTTGCTTTAGCCACAAATTGCGCCAAGCAATTACTTTGTACCATTTTTTGAGCCGTTACATTACATAGTAATAATATTGACGGGGTCACCCTGGATGTGCGTTTGTTTGATTGTTGGTATTACATGTACATTGGAATCGCATGGTCCGATCTTAATGAAATATTCCCGCTGGACCACTTGTACCATTAGCCAGTATCATTGTTGTATTGCACACACCTTTTAATTAAATTAATTTAATTAAATCAGGCACTGTTTTTCGCGCAATTAATATATTTTTTAATATTACATATGGAGACAAAACTTGCGGATTACTCCCCTAATTGACAGCTGTTAGCGTACGATTCTTTCATTCGGAAGAAAGAATGAAAAAACAATATTAAACGTGTTCTATAAAATATGTTCATGTACTGTTAAATAAAGAATGCATATGCTCTGTACTTTGGTGTTATGTAGTTCGATGATACCTTTCAATATCAATTCCGTTATTATTGTATAGACCGGAGAGTGACATAGGGTACATTTTTGCCCGCTACTTTGTCAGCCGCACTGTGGTGTATCAAGCTTACACTACTTTTCGGCTCGCTGCAAGTCCTCGTCAGCTAGTCCCACCCTCGACCCCCCCTCTCTCTACCTCTATCCATATTCTATAAGATGCCCCCAGTTACGCTTTTGAAGCTCTCTCCATGCATGAGCTTAACGTCAATCTTGGCAGGCATAGATTCTTGAAAAGACTATAAATAGCGTGAATTTGCTGGTAGTCCCCTTGCTCAGACTTCCACAGCAAAGAGTCTTGAAACCATTTCTCACTATCCGGTCTACTAAGTTGCAGTAACTTAAAAGTTGTGTTCCTTCCGGAATGTTAGTTTCCCGTGGAACTGTTAAGTTCAACAAGCACTACTTGCTTAGTCGCCTTTGAGAATATGAGTATGTCCAGTCCGGTCCATTAGAAGAAATGGTACAAAGTGTTCATACAATCGCCATACTGTTCGTTTTAAAGTAGCAGGCGCACATAAGTTTATCATAGATCAAATTTTAGTTTATTTCAATAAGGGAGTGTCGGGTCAACATTAAAGATCACCGACCGTAAAGTTCTCACTTGTATGTAGAAGGGCAATAAGAGAAAAAACTGAATGAAATTTATTTTCTTAAATTTATTGTTTTCATTACATATTCCATTAGAATAGTTTTCTATATTATAATTATGCATTCATACATCGCCTTGCATCCAGTATCGTACACCCTGCACTAATAAACATCTAACGGAGTAATAATTTCCATACTAGAAGGTATGGCTCTACTATACACGAGAGAACAAATACATCAGTCACATTGAGAATACACTCGGATTGGAGCGACAAAACAGGGGGTCTACCGTGCTATTATCACAGATATGGCCACAATTTCAACCAATCAGACTGGCGGTGTCGAGTGATCTCGAGTGCGTTAACGAATACGATTGGCTGAAATCTCTTCATTCACTCGAGTGATATTACGCCGGTAGTAGGCCTGGTCACATGTTAGAAAACTTTAGTTTCTTGCACACAAATTTTCTCACTTCAGTAATAGTAACAACCGACGCCGACGCGCACTTCAGTCAAGTTTTATGTGTACAATTGTCTCACGAAACAGTTATCGGTTTTACATAGATATCCCGTAAGGTACGTCTGAAGTTAGTCAATTATGGTGCCGGAGAACGCAACAGTAACAGGTAACTAAATTTCAATAAAAAAAAAAAAAAAAAAAAACTATACCATGGTCAAGCGAATTGAGCATTAATTATTCTAAATTTACTTTATGCAAAAACACCCATTATTGTATGAGTGGAATGTAGATCAGCCTAACTACCCTGTTGACTGAGTGAAGAGACTCCGCCACGATTTAACCAATCAGACTGCCCGTGTCGAGTGCATTAACACTTAGGATTGGTTGAAACCTCTTCACCCATGTTGTTAACCCGGTAGACCCACGGTATGCGATAAACCATCAGTTTAAATAAATCTTTATTGCTTAATTGTATATAATGCATATATTGTGATCAATTACAATATTTATAAACATCAATACTTTCAAAATATGAACAATAATGTTTAACTTAGTTAATTTGAAGAGTGATCGCTCATTGAATCGGAGTGTTTAGTCAATGTTCCTGGAGGTAGTGAGTCATCAAGTCATCACTCATATCACACGGAGGCCATCTAAACGGTGACATTCAAAGTTTTATTAAAAGTAAATGCATATTTTGAGGAATTCTGCAGTCTGTTTACATACACATAAAATGTTCCTTTAAGCACGGGTCTATTATAATGTCACTATGTAAGCGGGCTTCTGCGAAGTATCTACTGCATGAAGAGTTCACGGACGCTCGTCAGGCGGGTAAATTATTCTTCTCAGACTTGCTATTAGTTTAAAGTACAGTACATCTCTTAACCACTACGATCGCTGTGGGCGATCGATTGCTTTCACACACTGATATATATATATATATATATGTATATATTACAATTTATTAACCCATTATAAATAATTCAAGCATAAAGATATGTACAAAATTATTACTTTTTACAGATTATATCCTCACTTTTAAGTACCTATTTACAAAATAGAAATTTTATACAAAGATAACTATATCGCTAGAAATATCACTGCCAAATGAATAACTACTTACACAATAATATCAATCGATACATAATAGGTAGGTTTACAATATGGGAACTGAGTCACATTCCAAGACGGTGAATGAGTCAGGCCCAGAGACCTTTGACACTATTGAGTGAACTTCAACTTGCGGATCAGAACTCCAACATCTGGATCAGAGCTCCATCACAATTGATCAGAACTCCATCACGTGGATCAGAACTCCATCACGTGGATCGGTACTTCAACACGTGGGTTGGAGAAGATACATGCTTCTTCAGTAACTAAATCCGTCGACTAAACTTGCTTCTACATATTACTTTATTACACCACTTAACGTTCTTGGAACCCAATTAGTTACACGATAACTACGCTATTACGAGACATTACATTCCAAAGTATTGCTTTCTTTAGTCACATTTTAAAAAATATCACTTTCTGGGGACCTCATCGTCAGTCCTCGTAATATCTTTTTGAATTTTGTATAAAATATCATCCTCGCCTTTCACTCACTCAGTCGCTAGTGTAACAGTAGAGTACTTCTAACACAGAGTAGACACCACAATTGAAATGAAACACATGTAATGGACATACACTATAATCTACATTTTCCCTTAATTTTAGCCTAATTTGAATATTGTAAAACCTACACTTTGATTATTGCACAACACATGCAGAAGTACGTATTACAGGTCTTATTAAAATTAATGTAATTTCTATGAATGAGGCCGACTACTGTTCGTGTGCTCTGCGACTGTGACGCCGTCCACTGACAGACAAAATGGTCGCTCGTTCGACTGCACATACAAATTAAAAAAAATTACCACATCTCTTACGTAACAGCTATGCGTAAATTATATTTACATGTAATCTATAAAAATATTTGGCTACATAACGTTAGGCGATAATTCCTAAAAAATAAAATATGTGTGATGTAGGTTAATATTCATGTAAAAAAAAATAATATCTACAATAAAGTACACTATTTCGTATATGCAGTAAAAACTTCAGTTGATTTATGTAATTGAGTATTATATTCTTGAGTATTCCGTTCAATGCGTAGGATTAACAGTCCGGTACATTGATTTATTTATGAAATTTACCCTGTCGTGTTACCCGTTCAGATGTCTGCGACGTTTAGAGATTGTTCATTACAAAAACAGACATCGACCGAGGGCACCTCGTACAACTAGAATTTTGCATCCGTCGTTCTCGATGTGTGAGCACGATAGTTTAGTCAATCGAAAGTATGAATTTATACAAATTCAAATTTCTAATTGACGATATTTATATTACATTAAGTACGGGTCGGTAAATCGCAGGAAGCATCCACGGCACGATCTTTACATTAAAATAATATCAGTCGCTTTCCACACTGCGGGGTCCTTTGTAATCCTAAATTATGGCACGTTTGCGGTCGCGAGTCGCCGCCCGCAATTAGGAGCGGCGTCGCTGCGCGCGTCCGCTCTTTCTCCTCTTGCGTCGGCCGTCTCGCACGAACACGATGTTGGCGGGGTCGTCGGCGAGGTGCGGGTACTTGGAGACGGAGTGCACGTCGCGCGCGCTCCACCCGTCGACCACGCCGTGCGCGATCAACTCCTCCTTCTCCTCCTCGGTCCAGGTGACGCGCCCCTCCCAGCCCGCGGCCACGAGCGCCTTCTCGCGCTCCCAGGCGCGGATGGCGGCTCGCTTGTGCGCGTGCTTGATCAGTCGCGCTCGCTCCGCCGCCGGGTCTACTCCGTATCGCAGTACGATGACTGCCTGAGCGGACCCCTTGCCTACTGCATGCAAGCGAACCTGAAATCAAACACACACTTATATGTAAGTAAATACAAATTATTTAAGAACCTTATCATAGTAATGTCTGTCCTGCCAAGCATCTCAGATATAGTTTACTTTAAATATTGAAATCTTCTTCATTTATTGATATTAAGACTCTCTACCGTAAAAGTTTTAATTTTGGGGTATTATGTCTATGCCTATTTTAATATGAAGTTATGAACACTTGGAAAGTTGGTAATTTTTTAAACATCAGTCAACAAAAATAGTCCATGCTCACTATTAAAAAAAAATACATTGCAACATATTTCCCGCTCGGATTAATGTTTTGTGGGGTTATTGAGGGGCGCCCACGATTATGTTCATACCTTCTGATGATGTGAAAATTAATTCCTTCGTTATTTTTTTGTTGGAAGACAATTTGTGTGATGGTAAAATCATATAATTAATTAATTAGTTAAACACTTTGTATATTTACCTCCAGGCCTTGTTCCCCAGTGTCGTCCTGCGAAACGTTAAACTTTCCTGATAATCTTCTCAGCTCTTCCATATCGTCCTTCACTTTTAACGAATTGTCTTTCACAAAGTAAAACACATCTTGATCGTGTATGCTGAAGTGAATGTCCAAGAAGTATGAGTTATTGAAGACGGTCGTTATGACATCTTCCACGACACTGTTGGCCCCGTCCGCTACACTGATGAAGGCCTTCCCGTCTACTCTGGATATGAGAACTCCTTCTCCAAACACTCCTCGTTTGTAAGACACTCTAGGCAACAAGTTTCTTGTAATTGGCTCCATTTTTAGTAGAGGAGTGGGTACAAAATCTATATCTGATAACCGATCGTTGACCTGAAAGAGAGCAATGAATGATTGAATGATACATGAATAGCGAAAATATTATTGGCCTATACATTAAATACATAATAATAATACTTGTAATCGAGCGATGGGTTGGCACCCTAGCTCTCAATGATAGTCGGTTCGATTCTGTGTAGGCGTACTTTTCAATGCCTGTACAGGTTCGTGCCCGTTGCTAAGGTGAAGGAAAACACTGTGTAAACCCTTCCCCTTACCTAACTAGGTGTTAGGGTTTACCCGCCCGTATCGGTATCACCATACTGAATACATGAGAAATGGCTATGTGAATAGTACGTAACTTTTAGTTAATGGTTGGATGCTTCCCGGATACCGATCACGATTATGATTTTCTAACTTGTTTTGTGTTAATTATGAAGCATCATGTTATATTTAAATAAAAAAGAAAAATAGTTCCATTTCCCACCTTTTCAATAATGCATTGCAGCCCAGACATCACTCCAAAATCTGGTGCCAATTGTGGAGCACTAACCGAAGTCATCGGTTGGTATATCATGTCTGTTATGTAAGTGGACCCAATCATCTTGTTGAGGTCATACCCATACAGCTGCAGCCAGCTACCCAAGTTAGTCATGTATGGCACGTTCTGGTTGCGATTTATAGGGTCATTGTTTTTGAATCTGTATGTGAATATATCTGTAGGTAAGCTCAGTTTTGTAGCCAGGTGTTCCCAACTCGGCGTCATCCATTGACCGACCACTGGGTCATAAAGCCTGTTGTTCAAGTAGATCAGATTGGTGTTGATATCTAAGATTCCACCGTGGAAGTCAACAGGCAAATAGAATCCGGGGTTAGTGTCTTTGATGACCTTTCCGAATGGACTTCTTTTAATTTCTTTAATGATTTCTCCATTCACATTGAACACAACGAGCGGCGAACCGTTCTGGTCTGTGGCAACATAGAACCTTTCATCAGCTGTTTCGACTGAAGTCAGCATATCGCGTTGATCGTAGAGGAACCTCACTGTCTTTTCAGATTTAGGGAAATGCATATGGGTGATCAGATTCGGGGTTTGCGGATTAGTGTAGAAGAATTGTGTGATATTGTTCTTCTCGTCTTTCCATGCTATCAAACGGTTTCTGTCATCGTAATAGTACCAAGACTGGAACTTTTCTCTTTCAAATGCATGGACAAATTGACCTCTCGAGTTGTATCTGTACTTCTGTTCAGCTCTTCTAACGACAAAGCCGCGACCGTCGTAAGTGCTGAACTCAACGTCTCCGTACTGCACTACACGGTCTCCAATGTCATAGCCTAGGGACAGTTTTTCTCCATGTTCAATGACCCCGATTATGTTGCCATTTTCATCATAAACATATTTCCAGTCATCGTCAGTTCCGACTACTTCCATAAGGTGTCCATCGTAATTGTAGCTGATACGTTCATTCGTGTTGGCGTCTCCTACTGTCATTTTCTTGGTTTTAATTCTATTCCGCACATCGTATTCGAGTTCGAGCCGGAAAACATCAAATGATTTTATATTCATCAATATTGTTTTGATTCTTCCGTGGTCATCATAATCTGTGATGGTAAAGTACTGTTTACTGGTATCTTGCATGACAGATCTGTTAAAAGTATTGCGGTAAATCCTCAAGTCGCTGACTCCTTCAAGAATGCCCAAGTTCTGGTTGTATTTCAATCTCAGTTGCGGCATTTCCTTTGTGTTGATATTTACATCGATAGTTGATAGTCGAGCGTTGCCATCATATTGGTACTTGAAGTGAGCATTGTTAAGTTCACTCTTTGCGTTGAATTTTAGTTTTTCATCTTTCAGAATACCAGCGTGATACTTGTAATCCTGTTTTAGTTCATAGTCAGGATCAGATATTTCTACATTCTTCAATAAGTGGGTGTACTCGTGATAGATGTAACGAATCGAAGAAGCTCCAGCGAGTATTGTTTCCAACTTACCGGTGCTATCATATACATATAGAATTTTTCCTGATTGATGAGGGTACACCTTTGCTAAGATATGGCCATCATCGTTGTACAAAATTTCATATGGGTGACGGTTCATTGGGGAGAAATACTGGTATTTGAAATATCCAAGTGATGTCATCAAAGCAAAGGTGTGAATGTGACCCCTAGGAGTTGTTAAATTTTGGAGAGCTCCAGAGTCATCGTAATCTAATAAGTAGTCACTCCCTCTTGGAGTTGTAACTTTCAGCGGTAAACTAGTGAACATATCTCGGAAAGAATATGCCAAGGAAGAGCCATCTCCATATTTGATTTCGTGCAATCTGCCTGCTCTGTCAAATCCATAACTTTCACTCAAATCTCCCCACTTCCAGCTAGTTAGTCGACTGAATCTATCGTATTCTAATTCAACTTCTGCAAAGATTCCATTTCTTGGGCCCCATTTGACAGGTCGAGCGGTTCGATCATAGGTAACATTCAGTAATTCTACTTTGTCGTCCATGAATACTGCTACAGTCGATGAATCTCGATCATATTCTAAAGTCAACAGATTCTCTCCATTGACTCTTAATTTTTTACCAATTTGAGCCACAGCTTTGTTAGATTTTCCCTTGTTTGATTGTAATCTTCTCAAGAAGTATCGCCATTCAAAACGGTTCGCTAGATCTCCTCCAACTTCTGTTCGTTGTTTGGCTGGAACAGGGTAGCTTTCGCCTAGAATGGGATCAATCTCTGAGAGAATGGTGTAAGGCACAGTATCGGTGGATATCAGATGACCCCACGGCATGGTAGACGAAATACTGCCATCATTGGAAATTATTGTCTTCTTTTCAGCTTCACCAAGTTTCGTGTTCACCGATGAACCCTTGATTAGAATGGAGACAGGTTTTCTGTTGTTTTGACTGATGAGAACCATAGCGCCTTTTAGACTTAAATCAAAAGTAAGATTTATAATTCTTCCAGTAGGTGTTACTGCAGATGTCAATCTTCCAAACTCGTCATATTTGTAGACGTAACTGCGTCCAGTGCTGTCGAACTTTGCTTTGAGCAGACCAGTTGGACCATAGTAGTCAAAAGTTACATTAAAGTTGTCTGGTGTTCTAAGTTCCTGAAGCATCTTCATTCTGGACATCTTAAGTCGACACTTCTGGCCTTTAGTGTTTTCGATTGAGTTCACCTGACTAGAATAATCTCTGAGTAGGAACACTTTATTTCCTGCTGCATCAGTGACCGTACTGAGTTTTCCATTGCTCGTGTTGACATTGTAAGTGAAAACATAGTTTGATTCACCTGTGAGGATGTTTTTGGTGGAAATGTGTTGACCAAATCGATTGAAAATATAAATTTCTTGAGTATCCGGTGAATAGATTTCATACTCTCTTGTACCGCTGGCGTCAGGAATGCTGGCCATCACAGATCTTATTCGGTAGTTAGCTTGATCTGCAATGTGGACTATACCATCAGGGCTAACAATAACCGCTGATATTGTATTGAACTTGGAATTAGAAGCCAAGAAATGGTCAGCCTCAAAACAGTCGCATCCCCTTTCTAAACAGTTGCATTTAGATTCAGCTCCAGCATAGAAAGAAATTTTTCCATCGGTAGTGATGAGCCTTACTCTGTTTATTCTTTGTGAATCACTCTCGGCGACATAGAGATCTCCAGCAGCTCCAAAAGCAATGCTTTGTGGCATGACCAATGTGGCGTAAGTGGCCATTTCCACATCAAAGCCTGTCAACGGCGATGGGCAGTGAAGGGGTCGTCCTGCGATAACTTTGACTCGACCATCAGGAGCCATCTGCAATATCATGTGATCGTCGATGATGTGCAGACTGTTGTCGAGTGGGTTAATAGCTAACTCGGTAGGCCAGCGCAGATGAACTTCTTCTACACTCAGAGTACCCTCGCAGGGTATTGGCTTCCAGTGTGCTCGGTGCATGTGGTTTCCGATCACTGTGGTGATTATTCCATCTCTATCAACCATTCTTATGTTAGTTCCGTCGGCAAAGTATACTACATTGTCGCTGGAGACAGCAACACCCTTAGGGTATGCAAGTTTAGCATCTCTAGCAAGCGCTCCATCGCCACAGTGAGCTTCGTCTCCAGGTAGGCATCTCTCTCCAGAGCCCACGATTGTTTCCCAATTATGTTCTGGATCGTTGTAATCATCTGTATTTCTCACTTTAATGATTTGGTGAGATTCAGGGTCAGAGATGTACAGGGTTCCATCTAGAGGTGAGAGAGCCATGTGATATCTGTACGATACTCTCGTTGCGCTGAAAATAAGAAATTTGAGCACGTAAGTTATTAAAAACAAATAACACAAATGACAAAGAAACATCAGTGGATTGGATGTAATACCGAATACTGATATTGATATTGATACTCACTTCAACTTGACAACAGTGCGTACTGTGCCATCAGTTTTAATTTTTCGGACAAGGTTAAAGTCTCCAACGTATATGGAACCATCGGGTGAAGCAGCCAGCGCTACCGGTGCGAGGAGTCTTTGCTTAGAGGCTGAACCTTCACATTCCGAGTCTGTGCAGTCTAGGCTTCGTTGACGACCATCTCCCATTGTAGTTATTATCAGTCTTGGTTTGTGTTTCAGGTAAATGTTTGAGCCGTCTCCTTTTTGCAAGATACCTGAAATATACAATCAACATTAAGCTCTACATAGGCCATTCGCTCATCATAAGTATAATATCTGTATTAAGGAGCATGAACTATAGAACATATACAGAATAATGTGAGTGGGTAAGTATATGACAATATGCTCACCTTCATGGAAGTTGTAACGGTGATGAATGTCTAAATTCCAGCCTCCAACATCCGAGATACTCATGTCGTGCCCACTCAATTTTGTTGTTTGCACATTCCAAATGATATCTCTGCAATCCGTGTACTGGTAGCCCACTTTGACCAGAGCTGTGGTAACGCCGTACACCCTTTGTCTATATACATTGAGTCGGTTCCAGGGATACGTGAATTTTATCACAGGATCCGCTTCAAAAGTTTTTTCAAATAGTATTCCTTCTATCGTAATTCTGAGGTGAATGAGGGCTAAGGTTGGCGGAACTTTTTCTGGTGTTAGCTGGAGTTGTATTGTGGAGAGGTATCCTGCTGCTCTCGAACTGTGGTAGACGAGGTTCAAGCCTGTTCCCGGTATCTGCAAACTCTCCTGGACTACCTGCAAAGACAGATATAAGAGCATGATCACAACGTTGAAAGATAACTCAACAGCCACGGTCTCCACAGTAGTTTCAGACCGTATGTGGTTCGAACGATGTCCAATAGATTAAGTTTGGAAATTGAATTTTGTTCGATTAAAATGCATAATTTATAATGCACGTCCTAAACGTCGAGGTTCTGCAGAGGCAATTTTATTTGGGTTGCATTAATAAATCTGCACTCTGCTGGACAGTAGGTACCTACTCGTAATGTTTTATGTATTTTTATTTTATAGACGTCTAAAACGCACCAGGTCACCCCATAACACCTAGACGTCTACAACTGCATTCCCTCGGTTCAATATGCCCCTCAGGCATGCAGTGATCATTTAAGCTGATTGAAGCCCCATAGCTGCGTACCGGAAACATTTACAGCAGTTCATACCTACTTGTGAGCTCATCAAAACTCACGCTCGCTATCAGTGTGCGTAGCACCGATGCGCGATCTAGATCACATCTACCAATTATTTTTATTGGTAACGGAGTTCTTTTAGTGGCTCACCACTGGCAACACTTGAACCCAAGTATTACTTATTCCCGTCTAGGCCAGAAGGGCGTGTAACATACTAAACCACAGCTCCTTCCCAAAATGTACCGCGCTGAACGCGAAGCGCTCTGGGGCTTAACGGAACCCCGCAGTACTCGACCCAGCATGCAAGGTCTTTCGTCGAGAGACAATGTGCACCTTGCCCTCTACCACAGATCAATTTCTACCAGAGGCTCCTGTTACCTCACCCAATTGCGAGATTAGGTAGCCAACTGATGCTGTTTTTGCTGCTGCTGATGTTTTATGGGTAACCGCCGTGTTGCCTGCGGAGGGAAGTGGTCAACGGATACTAGAATCCAACTCCGACACTCTGCTGGACAGAAAAGCGTATAGGTACATATTTATTTATTTTAATACCTGTGACTCGGCTAAGATGGCACTCTTGTCCGGACATGCACCCTGGAAGCCGTGTTTCCATGTGGCCAGCACGACGGGCTTCATGAGGTCGTAGTCATGCGCTAGGCAGGCCTGCGGAGGAGTAGCTGAACCCTTCTCGTCGCTCACCGTCATCACGATCTTGTCTATCACCACCACCTGCAAAGTCAAATTCGTAACATTGAAACATACATATTATGAACGTAGGAATAATAATGTGAGTGGAAGAGTCTGGAAGGATCTCCCTAGACGCACGTACCTACAACAGATCGAGCGGGTTCTCAAAAAGGGACAAGTACGCAGTATCCATAACCGACGAGCATGTATGAATAATATTATGAGAGTGCAAGAAGCGGCAGAGGTGTGTCAAGATCGAGCCACGGGGATATCCGTTGTCTCTGCCTACCCCATTGGGAAACAGGCGTGACGCTATGAATGTATGTATGTAGGAATAATAATATAAGTTTCACAAATTGGGTCAGGTAAAGTAAAAACAGTCAGATTGGCCGAGCGGGGAAGAGCGCGCCTCTCAAGCGGGAGGTGCGGGTTCGATATCCACTGGGAGCACAAGTTGCAGTTGAAAATTTGTGTGTGGCTCACTGTTGGCATATAAGATTAATCTACAAAAAAACCAACGAAGTTTTATTCCAGTTCTTCCAGGAAGTTTAAAACTGGTGGGTGGCGAGCTATTGATGTATATAATGAACCTACAACATTTCAGCCCGATCGGCCGAACCGCAAGTTAAAATAACCAGGGCAATGCTAGTGGAAGGAAGCAAATTAATGTAATGTATATTCGCATCATTGGGCGAGCGAAGGGAATCCGAAAATTTTAGTGAAATATTCGTGAGAAGTAAGTCAAAATCATCAGGGTGACGCCTTTAGAAAAAAACAAACTCTTACATAATCATAGCGAGAGCCCGAAAATGTGTATGAAATATGTGTCATTACATTATAATAAAAAAAGGTAAGTAAGTCAGTTCGAGGTTTGCTGCCAGCCAGTATCCGAGGGGCCTCCTGAACTTGGGGCCCCGGTGCTCCTCCCCCCACCCCCCCGTCTAGCCTTCCGATAGCTACGTCACTGTACGTGGACTTTACCAGCTAAAAGGTTACCTACGAATGAGTAGATGATCTGTCACTTTTTATTGCTTCGAAGTATGGGATCGCGACACGTACCCAAGTTCCGTTTCATTGTTCATGTTAGGATGAAGTACTTACATTTGGAATATTATATTTACGCAGCTAGGACATGTCTGATAAAATGTTTTTGTTAGGTATACGCACCTCATTCCACGGCACAAAGATGACCTGCGACATGTGTCTGAAGGGCGCCCTGCCGAACTGGAGCGTGACGGCGCCTCCTCCGTTGACGAGCAGGTCGAACCAGCCGTCGTCCCTCGTGAGCGTGAAGCCTTCCAGAGGTGTGGTGGTGCTGACTCGCACCCCCACCAGCCCCGTGCCCAGTGACGTCACCACGCGCCCTCGGATCACCGCGGAGCGACTACGGGTCACATAAGCTTATTAATGAAGCAATTTTCAAGATTTAAGAATATGGAGAAAATGGCAAAGACTAGGTATTTTCCACTGTGTGGATAGATTTTTTTGGTTCCTTATAAATATCGATAACAGAAACAGTTTTTGTGGAATCAGTCACCTAAAACTAAAATGTTTGTATACTCCTTAATTTTTTCTGATTGAAGATTATTTAAGTGTACCTAATTTTATGAACACGTACGTGTTGCACGTTTATAAAATGTACGTACGCACGTAAATGCGTACAATACGCATGTAAACTAAATTTATAGTTTTTGAAACAATTCACAACTTAATTTTTTTTTAATAACCATGACTTTGAAAAGTGGGATTTTCCTGTGTAATAATAATACATATAATATTGCATGTGAGAACACATTGAATAAATAAACATAAATTTAACTGTTCCGCAGAAGGTTGACTTATTACCGGAGGCATTTGCTTACAGTCAATCTTTATACGCTAAAACGTATGTGTTGTTAGCGTATAGTTTTACTCGTTGTTTCTTGCATTTTGCTCACATATTTAACAGAGATCTTGATATCCGAAAAAAAAACGACCAAGCTACTGAGCAATGCTAGACTGGAACTGTGCCCAGCCCACTGTCAGTCAACTAGTGAAGCTCTCTTCATCAAGTGCTCGGTGTCTGTCAAGGAACACTGCACTTGTGGATTTTTTTTATGGAAACTGACATGGGTGGCTACATCACCCCACTGCACCTGTCTGGCACCAGTGATTTCGGCCCAATACACCTCGGTTAATTAGGTAGGTGCCATGTCAGCTCTTCCCATAACGATTATACACATTGTATTACATATCATCTTCATATATTGATAATTTGGTACGTAGAGGTTGAAAATATCATTATACACATAGATAGTATTATATACATATAATCTTAATATATTGATAATTAGGCATATAGAGTTTGGATATATTTAAATATTACTTAAAATATATTTAAATTAATGTAACGGGGTTGCGGAGTAGCCTAGTTGGTGAGAGCACGCCTCTTACTCGAGAGGTCGTGGGTTCGAGACCTGGTATGCGCAC